>NQII01006437.1:0-35673 GCA_002778355.1 Clitarchus hookeri | reverse complement strand
CTTCTACATGCCAGTTCATGGTAAGAATCCAGTATTCGCTCAAAATACATCACCCGAAACTTCGAAATCAGTCATACGAAAAACACATACAAGCTTGTGTGCAAAGTATACTCATTTACGTAACAATATTTATTATTTTATAGGTATTTTGAGCTGTCTAAGTAGATGTTAGATCTGCTGGCCATCAAAAACGTTTTGTCGTATTCTGGATGGAGTAACCTATAGCTATAATTCGTATCAGTAAAATTCAAAGACAATAAATAAACATAGTGTATAGATACATTTTTATTTATGCTTAGAGCGAGGAGTAGTGCTGAGAAGAATGAAGAGATGCGTTGAGACACAAATTTACCCAATACCTCATTTGTTTTAGCAGACAAAGCAGCTTTAATTTTATTTTTATTACGTCTTTTTTATATATATATTTGACAAGTATAGCAAATAATTGGTTTTTTCACTAACACCATGAACATTTCTTATTAATAGGGACAGTCGTTTTTCGCGAAAAGATTTCAAGACCAGTTGTACTCTGAAACACTTTTGTTTATATGCACTTTCGTGATTGGATGATTTTAAATGTCACGTGCCTCAAGTGTCTGTCCGCGAATCATGGACGTTCAGTATCGAAGTACTTTATTACGATTGGCTCAGTCAAATAACACGTGGCCAATAACCAAAGGAAGTTGTGGTTGCGGACGTAGGATATTGAAGTCTAGCATAGCAATAAATATATTCGCGAATAACACCTGCCCCTACTTATTAAATTTCTTAATTTATTAAATTTCTAAATTATTACTGACAAGAGTTAGTGCTACATTTACTCAACGTAAAAACGAACCACATGTAGCTGCTGAGGAAAATTTAGATGCTGTGACGTCCACACTACAGTTTTTCTAAGTGATACTATCTTAAATTCAATTTAATATGGCCAAATGTTTCAAGTGATGTTTTGGAAGAAAGTAAAACATGGCTGTAGTATCACTGAAGCATTTAGGCAATGGAGTTTAGTATCATACTGTAGAAATTTATTGCATCAAATGGTAAACTGAGACAGCTGGCGCTTCTATTGATTTTTATTATTTGTTTATTTATTTATTTCGCTGCCAAACCTGATCTTATTTTTAATCCTAGATATTCTATCCGAGATACTTGGTTAGTTGTATGTTTTTCGACTGCCAACATACAAAGTACAATGTCTTTTGTGATCATCGTGTGTTTTTTCTTCTGCTACGAAATATCAGATTTAAGTTTCAGCAGATTTGACTGAAATTATAAAGCAACCGTCGTAGATCACTTTCATTTACAGCTGCTAAAAGTGCGTAATCAGCACAGCACATATTAATTACCCCCCGCCCCCCAATCACCCTCGTGTAATTTCATTCCTTTTTTACGTTGAACTGTAGATGGCTTAAGGACTCACAAAAAGAACATATCTGAAATATTTAGTGTAATACATNATAAAAAGAACATATCTGAAATATTTTGTGTAATACATTTTTATCGTCTCCTGAGAAATTATTGTTTGGACATACCACTTATTTTTCATTTAATTATTTGTTATTTCTAGTAAGTACAATTCATGAGTAAAAACTTAAAAAAACTTATTAAAAAAGAACTGCGTGTTTTATTTTGGGTTGTCGTAATGTGTGTAAAACTACAAAAAAAATTGATTTAAAATTAAGAATCGATTACATAAATGTTATAGTCAAGTTTATTAAAAATGCAGCACAGAATGCCTTGATCACTGTTACACTGCTAAATTAAAAAAAACTCGAATGTCTTCTGTAAAACATTTTATCTAGCCCAGTGAATAGCATGCATAAATAATCACACATGATATCTAGCCTGTGTAGCATATTATACGTGTTAGCGAAAAATCCTTCAGAATAAAGTTTTCTGGTATCTCTTATGGTGGAATTTGGGCAACCTACGTACTTAATCGATGATCTACTAAAGACCATAAATGTATGGTTCTGATGTAACTCAAATAAATATAGGCCCTACGTGGCCTTTCGTGCGTGATAGATGAGAATTTATAGTTGATTCGCTCAGGTTTCACCTTAGGAAATACTGAAATGGAGTTTTCTAAATATTTCGCAACGCCTGAAACGCTAATGAGCACATTTTGTAATTTGGTTTTTTTTCAGCTTTGTTTTTTTTTTTTTGCTGTTGCGTGCGTGACACAGCGTTCTTACTCAGGACGATAAGAGTGAAATACGTACTGCTTGACTAACGGTGCCGATAGCGTAATCAGCCAGCCAAACGTGAAGTGTAGGGACAACCCGTTCCCTTGCGCAGTTTGCTGTCTGACCGCTAAGCTGCTTTAACGCGTTTCCTCAGGCTAGTCGACGTAGCGAAATGTCGCAAGATCCTGTTTCCAAACAGTTACCAGACTACAACCAGAATGCGCAGGTGTGTGTCCATCAGTGGCCTGTGGCGAAGTGTTGCAAGGTAAGCTGGCGCCTACTCAGTTCTGTACACACTCGGCGCATGCAGCAGGAACGAGTTACCAGAGTGGAACTAAGAGAAACTGAATGTATTGAGGCCACTTCAGGAGAGAGCGGCGAGGCGCCCATTACACACGCGCTCTGACGTCAAATACGCTACTACGTTTAAATGGCCGATGTCTAAACTAGCAAACGATTAGGTATAGCACAGAACAAAACACAACTTACCTTGAAACAGTTCACCACACGCCGCTTGTGTCAATATCCTATGAATGGTTAACCTAATAGGAGGTATAAATAAACGTTAGCAGCTGCTCAAAACTCATGAATTTGAAGCATCTGCTCGGCTTCGTATAAATAAAAGCAGCTTTCCTCAACCTCTTCGTGAGCAATTGCTTGATGGCCTTGATCCTTAAGCCACTGCTAAATATTTGGTAAAAAAAACTAATCTACTGCTTACTATTACGACCTACTGCTTAAATCTCTATGACGCTCTTCATCTGGTGTCTCAGCTACTCGCATACTGGTGATAAACTCAATGGCCGAGTTCATGTTGGTGGTTACGGAATGGAACAGTAAAATTCACAAGACGCAAGAACTATGAAATACTGTACAGGTTCAAAAAGGAAAATGTAAAACCTCGTGGAAATTGAAGCAGTTGCTCGTAATAGTGAGCAGAGGCTTAGTTTTATTAATTTATTCCAAGTCTTGATCAATGCCATCAAGTAGTTGCTCACGAAGAGGTCGAAGAAAGTTGTTTTTGTTCACACGAAGCCCAGCAGATGCTTCAGATACATGAGTTTTGAAAAACTGCTTGATTTTATTTGTATCACTCATTGAGTTTGTAATGACGCAATATTCGTAATTTTTCGGGACTCGGAGGTAAAATTCTTTCGTGTGTATGAAGCTTTGGAAAGCGTCGTAATATTTTTATCGGGTTCTAGTTTAAAACCGTGGTGGCTCGTTTCCCGTGTTATTTTATCCGGCAGACGTGTGCTTTTGTAGGTTATGGGGCGGACGTCTGCTGTTTACGTTTTATCAGGAGGACGGTTACAGTTTCGTTTCGAACTTTGGTTTTATGGGGAAGCGTCAGCATTAATTAGATTAGTTAGTTTCTGTGGATCAGGCAACGTCGACAAGTTTTAGTTCCTTCGGCGCAGTTTTAATGCGTCAACAAATTTTATACGAAACGAGAGGTTAGTTTATCTGGATGTTGAATGCGTCGACAGTTTTAGTTCCTCCAGCGCATTTTCAGGCAACGTCAACAAGTTTTTGTTGTACGAGAGGTTAGTTTCTGTTGACGGCGGAGGATTAGTTTGTGCAGTCAGTTACGATAACGCTGTGGAGAGCGTGTGTGGCCAGGCCGTTATCTCAGGAGAGAGGGGTGATAGGCAGCACAAAAGAGGCGTCTGTCTGTCACCCTTTTAGCAGTCTTTTTCAAGTCAGTCGTCGGAAGAAGGTACTTTGGGGCAGTCGCCGGTAAGGGCAGGTCAGGCAGGTCAGAACAGTAGTCATCGTAGTACAATGATAGTCTAGGTCGCGTCGTGTGTGCGAATAACCCCCCACATCGGCCACTAGATTTTATTATTTTATTTCTCTGCCGGTGTGGGAGGTAGCCGCATATGATCTTTATTTTTATTCAAGTTTTGAGACAATAACCGGTAAACTACTGTGGCGCTGTGTCTGTACTTTTATATTTATCTCAAGAGAGGTTCGTACTCTGCATACTAAATCTCCGTCTGTGAACTGTGTGGCTGAATGTTAAATAAATATATATATCAAACTAATCTGGAACTTCTTCCTTAAGTAACTAGCGTTCAATTAACAGAGTCTCTTGTTTCTACCTCTGAGCAAGCCGTAACATTATTATAATAAACATCGGCCAGGTAACAAGTACGGAACAGTACAAAATGGCGCCTAACTATGCGGCAGCAATATTCTAAATAACGAGTAACGAGGCGGCAACATTACAAGTTCCTAGTGGATAACTAATCCCATAAACTGGAGCCAATAGGAACACAGTAAAGCCGCAAAACGAGTCTAACTTACCTGTATTGTTATATACACGAACTAAACTATGCATGATTTTAAATTTACGTCATATTTCACAATAGGTTAATTTTATTAGCACTAGGTTGTTTTTCCTTCAGATTACTGAATGCAGTGCCCAGATTTGAGAATCTTATTGTTTTAAGTATTTTCCAAGACTAAAATGATAACATAAAATCATTACTCGAAAGTAGACAGTTTTCACTCGTACAAAACCGGTTCTGTAGTACTGAAGAAATTATTTTAACAATACCATTGTTGTCCTTATTCTATGTATGGTTTCCCAACTCCGTATAGTAAGAAACATCTAAGAGACGAGGAACACGCCAGCACTTTAAAGCAAGCTGTGATAGTTATAGAAGGGAACTTAAATCAACCTGGTTCGCAGTTGAATAGGCTAAGCACCTTATAGACCAATACTTGNTCGCAGTTGAATAGGCTAAGCACCTTATAGACCAATACTTGAAAAAAAAAAATCTGCTCTTAAGTGTATATTTTCACGTAAACGCTGACTGGAGAATGTGCTCCAAAGTTGGCAACGAACTGGGAAAAGCATGTAGTTTAGCGCGTATAACATCTTATTTATTGACAAATATATTATTGTTCTAAAGATTTCACAGTGTCATTGACCGAAGCATGGCTATTTNATAACATCTTATTTATTGACAAATATATTATTGTTCTAAAGATTTCACAGTGTCATTGACCGAAGCATGGCTATTTGTTTGTCCATTCGTAATGCCAACTTTGCACATTTAGTAGAAATATGTCTTATGAGCAGGAAATTATAAANGCTATTTGTTTGTCCATTCGTAATGCCAACTTTGCACATTTAGTAGAAATATGTCTTATGAGCAGGAAATTATAAAAGTGTTAACTTAACCGTTAACCGGTTGCAGCACAGACATGTATCGTTAACGAGAATGTGAAAGTCCTAATTTTAAGATAAAGCAGGATGTTTTGAATATTCTACTGATATTTTGTCCGCACTCTTAAAGCAAATCGTATGTCACCATGCAATGCTGTGGTTATTAAGGTCCGTACTTTCAGTACAAGAGGTTTTTACATGAACGTGTATGTAAATTCTTGTAAACATAGAAGCAGTAATGGGAGATACAGTCGGACTTGAATTTGTGGAAGCGTTCCTGTTNGTATGTAAATTCTTGTAAACATAGAAGCAGTAATGGGAGATACAGTCGGACTTGAATTTGTGGAAGCGTTCCTGTTTCTCTTGCGTAACTAAGGTCCATAAAATTATGAAAACAACTTTGGTCATCAATTTTTCTACTGTTTATTTCGTAAAGAGGGTTTTAGGCAACATCTCANCAAAATTATGAAAACAACTTTGGTCATCAATTTTTCTACTGTTTATTTCGTAAAGAGGGTTTTAGGCAACATCTCAAAGTGCACGCCACATTTCAATCACAAGAAGAACAATGCGATTTTGCTGTATCTAAAAAAGGTTTGCAGTGAAATTAAATTAAAATCCAAAATTTCATTGAATTAACTACTTCGTTTGAAACAAACACATGTAAAAANGTTTGCAGTGAAATTAAATTAAAATCCAAAATTTCATTGAATTAACTACTTCGTTTGAAACAAACACATGTAAAAACAAGTGTTTTACCTTTTTTGGTTGCTATAAAAATCTATGGAAGCATATTGTATCAGCGGCGTTTNCACATGTAAAAACAAGTGTTTTACCTTTTTTGGTTGCTATAAAAATCTATGGAAGCATATTGTATCAGCGGCGTTTGGTGAATTGTTGCAAGGTAATCTGTGTTTTGCTCTGTGCCGTACCTAATAGTTTTCTAGTTTACACATCCCTGTTCCACTCTGGTAACTGGTTTCTGCTGCGTGCGCCGAGTGTGTAAAGCATTGAGCAAGCACCAGCTTTCATTGCAACACTTCACCACACGCCACTGCGTTCAAGAAAGGGAAATATTGGGTTGCAGAGGAAACGAAATTAATTCATACTGTTACAAGATGCGTGAGGGGCGCATCCGAGTTCGTGAGGGAAGAATTCTTAATAAAGATAAAATTGCAACAGTTGATTTTTAATTTATTCACACAGCTAATATTTACGACATTAAATTATCTATCTCCACTATTACTAAGTTTTATTTCTCAGTGAGCGCAACATTTAAAGACTATCTCAACTCTAATTAAAGAGCTTATCAATGCCTCTGTTCGGTATAGTCAATGCAAAAAAGCGAACGCGTAGCAATACAGTGTATTATTGTATTATGTTGGTAACATAATTGTTTATTCCAACTAAATATATTAATGAACAGAAGTTGGCACGATATGACAACAGCACCAGGCTTTGTCGCAGAAATGCGCAAAATATCCGTTGTTAGTCTTTAGTGTAAATATATTTGAGCGCAACAATATTAGTATGATTACCTTAATTCTGGCATAAGTATTTTTAATGGAGCAAATACGGTATCCGGGAAAAGAGCCGAGGCGCCAACCGGCCGCCATGTTGTGAAGTCACCCGGCCGCCATATGGGATCCAAGTCACCTGTGACCTTGAGCTTGACCCAGCTCCCGTGGTCTTGAATACTCTTCAACCAAACAAATTTCAAAAATTAAAAAAAATCGAGAAAAAACACAAAAAAAAAAAAAAAAAACAATTTTGGAACCCACGGTTCCAATTTTAGGTAAATTGTATGATACTTGTACTTCATTAATTTTGTATTTCACAAGGTAATGGAAAAGGAATAAGAAATTTGGCGTGAGTAAATTAAATTGACGAGAAATCCACCCCACCAGTTGCAGAAAGTACACCCCAAGTGAACAAATCTAATGTGCGTGTGTGTGCAGGGCAAGAAGTCAGACGTCATCAGGACGAGCGCTGGCCGGCGTGTCGGCAGCGCAGTCGCCACGATGACAGTGGGGCCAAACGGTCCTGTGGTCCTTGAGGACACCAACTTCCTGGACATCATGCAGCACTTCGACCGCGAGCGCATCCCCGAGAGAGTGGTGCACGCTAAGGGCGCAGGTACGCCGCAGACAGCGTGTATGAACCGTCGTCGCTGCTTTACGGAGTGTCTGTTCAAGGATCAAAACTTCAAGTTTCATGTTTATGTCCCTAAGAGACTATATAGTAGAGAGCGCTTTCCAGCTGCTTAGTAACTAGCCTGTCTGTCTCAAAATCGAAAGGCTTGTTTTCCACTGAAACTGTCAAAATCACATGTTATAGACTAAGGCTAGCTCACTGTTTGCCTAAATTCGTGCTAGCAAATGTTAGTACACATATTAAGAAAGGATTTTAATGCCCGAAGGATGTAATTAATTTACTCTTTTATAAACCCACAGATCTGTTGGGAAATAAAATAAAATAAATATCACGACACATCACTGTTTAATCAAAAGTTTTCACAGGACTCCTAAATACTAATGACAAATCGTGAACTAGCGAGTCAGTGTTTAGAACATGCACCGAAGACAAAAAAAATCCTTCTACGGTTCGTGTCTGAACTTTTAAAATTACGTGGCTCTCACCTTAAGAATACACTCAGGAATACTAACTAATCAGATATTTCCTCCCGTCACTTTTCAAGATACCATGCGAATCTAACAGGTACACTCGGAGGTAAACAAGTGATTTTCCAGTTTAAAGTGACGTAGGCATTCCAGTCTGCCCTTTTTCTACCTCACACGCACATGTACACGAACGCCATAGTGCCCTCATATATCACGTCTGCTCATCGTCTGTTCCGCTGTCTTCTTCATTATCATATAAGCTTTATTATTTAATACTTTTCCATTTAAATATATGTGGAGTTCATTTATTAGTTTAACATGGTGGGTCCAGAAAGGGGCGGTCTAGTAGGGTACGGTTAGCAGTTATTCTCTAGAAACGAACCATTTCCTTTAACTGTGGATACAATACTCTCCCTTCTTACAGAACAAATGGCAAATTATTTGAGGTACATCATACTCCTGTGTGATGTGTGGGAGTGCGTATATAAATTCATAATTAAGGAACAAAGAGTCTGGGATTTCAATATTCTGCTAGTAGACGGTGGCGTCAATTGTAGGCAGCGGCAATGCAAGTAAACTACTTGGGCAGCGCAGCTGGAACAGCGGGTGCCATACGTTTAGCATTCGCTTTTAAGAGGCCTGTCTCGAATACTTTCTAACCAGGGAATGGACAGAAACAGTCTCATAAATTTACGGAATTTAGAGCATATAAACACAGGAATGGGAGAGACGTAAAAAAATAGTAAACAAAACAGTGAACCCTATAACTTGAAACGATGCTTTGGACAAGTGATGTTATCAATTTTTTTTAGAAATACAAATGCGTGGTTATTAAGATAATTTTATTCTCATGTGCGCAAACAACAAGAAAGAGTCGAATTGCAGGTGCCCTTAATTTTTCGTATTGTGTCTAGTGTCACGTTAAGGCCTGGAACTAATTCTCCTAATTCGCTGCCAACTATACTACGAGTATTGCTGTTAATGCTTACGTTAAAATGTATGCAGTTAAGGAGAGCGATTTTTTCAAAGGTTGATCAAGAGTGCTCACTTTATATTACTTTAATCCTTCCATCCATCCGTCCTTCCATCCATTCGTACATACGTCCACCCGTCTGTCCTTCCCTCCATTCGATTATTCTTTCATCTATCCATCTTTCATTCCTTCTATCCATCAATCCGTCTATCTATCCACCCTTCCAGCCATCTGTCCATCTGTATATCCGCCCTTCCATCCATTCGTTCATCCATCCGTCCTTCCGTCCTTCCATCCATCCGTCCATCCAGCCTTGCGTCCATCTAATCACCCATCCTTCCTTCCTTCCCGCCTTGCTTATGGTGTAATAACCATTTGGTACGAATACCCGCATAAGACAGTACAAGTACAGNTCCATTCGTTCATCCATCCGTCCTTCCGTCCTTCCATCCATACGTCCATCCAGCCTTGCGTCCATCTAATCATCCATCCTTCCTTCCTTCCCGCCTTGCTTATGGTGTAACCATTTGGTACGAACACCCACATAAGACAGTACAAGTACAACGCCAGTATCTTTCCCTCAATCGGTGTCGTCTGTGCTCCAGGTGCGTTCGGCTATTTCGAAGTGACGCATGACATCAGGCAGTACTCCAAGGCCGTCGTGTTCTCCGAGATTGGCAAGAAGACTCCCATCGCCGTACGGTTATCTACCGTCTCCGTGAAAGCCGGTTCTGCCGACACAGTCAGGTCAGTGAACGTGTTGAGGTAGGTTTTGCACGGGGCCTAGCATGTGGGGTCTTCAGGGAGCTGAAGAGAAATGCAGATGGAGCAGTGACAAAATGCAGTGGTGGAGTAAACGGGATCCCCCACGAGAAAACTTACTTGCCAACGGCAACGTCCACCACGTTTCGCCACACTGACCCCGCCAGGAATAGAACCTGGGTGGGCTGTGGTGGGAGACCGTCAGTTGAGTCTGACAGTAGGCTGTTCTTCGTATTTTCCTCACATTCCCAACATTGACTCACGTCTTGCCAGCAGTACTGTCAAAATAATTTTGTCATGACATTTGGATAGCATTTAATTTTCTAATTTATCCTTTCTTTAATTTTTGTCGGTAGTTAAATATTGTATAACTTTTTTTAAAGTACTGCTCGGCCTGCGGAAGTGTAATGTCCTAACTTCCTTCATGGAGCTTAAAGCGATACAGAGCCGCAGTGCTGTATGTGCGTAACATATTCTTCTGTAAACACGTCGTAGAATAATTTGGTTGGCTCTTATTCGTGAAGCTGTCATGGCTACGATGTAACAGTCTAAGTACACTCATCATAAAGAAAGATGCACCCATAAGGAAGTGTCGGATTGCAAAGTTATTCGGAAGGGAGGCAAACGTCGCTAAGAATATTATTATATATTATATATGATTACATATTAAGACATGTATGGTCAATATTTGTGCTGGACACACTCCTCTTGGTATGACGTCGGGCCGCCATGTTTGCGAACACATTCCGCCAGACGTCGCGCCATGGAGATGTGGAAGTCTCTAATGGTTTCCCGCAATAATACGTCCCATGCAGCTTGAATATTCGCTCGCAGTTCCTACAGATTTTGTGGTGGGATAAAGTTGCGATAAAGCAGCCAACAGCAACCCACACATTTCAAACCGAAAATAGGTCTGGCTACGCGGCTGGTCATAAGAGAGTATCCATGGCCTCAAGACACACTCTTGAGGTGGCTATGATATGAGGACGTTGTGTTGTCCTGTTGGAATTTGCAGCACCTCATGAACATTCCATCGGGTTGTAAAATTGCTAGTGATGTAAACCAACGGTAATCGGGAATCGCAATAAATTGCCACCTTTATAATTACACCATGTCGTTTGGACGTGTGGCCGACGTTGCTTCAACACAAGGAAGTAGATGGGAATAGTAGGTCCGAATCCAAGGGCTGGGGGCTGTGGGGCTCCTGCTATTATGTTCTTGACAGGCCATATTGTTTCTGGTCGCCATCTTGTTTCACAATTACCCACCTTCATTCGACTCTGCAATTTTGGATGTCGTCTGTTGTATTTCTCTCGTCGTCCATGCCTCCCGAAAAATCACAGTCCTTTTAGACGAGATTATTTCAGAAAATAGTTACAGTCCCATCCCATCGCTCAGGGGTACGGTTATTTAAGCAACTGGATTTCTAGTTTGAAGCTTAGTTTGACTATGGACGCTCTGAAAGATACATCGTCTCAGCTTGTGAAAGCAATTATAAAATATTTTAAGTACAAAGGTTGCTGGTCAAGCAACAGTACCTACTGCAGTACTACCATCGACTTCTTCGGGAATTACACCGGCTTCTTCAGGTATGACGCTGACAGCGTCATTGACTTCTTCTACTTCGGATGGGTCACCTACAGTAGTCGCCATCGACGTCTTCTTCTTCTTCGGATGGGTCACCTACAGCAGTGTTGCCATCGATGACTTCGTCAAGGCTTCGTAGTTGTTACTGGGAGAAGACATTTGCCTACTGCCAAAGTGCAAGGAAGCATTAAAAAAACTTTTGTGAAGGGTCCTTCCTGTGCTATGCAGCGATGTGTCAAATGCAAACACTTGTTCAAATGCGGTGATAACCTGAAGATACACAAGAAGAACTGTAAGGTAAAGTTTCTATGGCTAAGACACGACCTGTGCTGGCTGTTAGCGAAACCACATCGAATGGATTCTACTTTGAACATTTAGAATTCAAGGGTACTTCTGGCATTTAATATTGCGAATGAAGCACTGTACATGCATTCCAGAAGCTGTAGAGGCCTTGAAAGAAAATATTTGTCGTGAAAAAGAATATATGGCCAAGGGATCTGGTTGGACGCTTGCTAGCATAGACTGTCTTCAGCTCTGTATAAGCAGATTATATTCACTATGTGAAAAGTGAGCATGCTGCTGTAAAGACACTACGTGAATGGTATGGAGGATGTAAAGATTATGCTTTTATGTTTGCACTCTGATGTATATGTTTTCAATGAAAAAATGTTTTATTTCTCTCTGTTGCTGTTGTTGTTGTACACTGCCCTAGCATGCCTACGTCCCTGATATAAATAATATGATATTCTTGGTTTTGATATATGTCACTACATGTTGGTACTGTAGGTGAGCACGATAAAAAACTAAATGTTATTATGTGTCAAAATATGATGATTTCAAAGTTGGTACTTAAATATTTCTTGTGTAGTCTGGGTGCGCACAATCAACGATATGGCAATAAAGTTATATGTTGAAATGAACTGGGTAGAAACTAAGAACCGATTGAGATCGCATCAGTTGGATGCAACAGACATGAAAACATGCATTTGAAATGGTAGAAATTTGACACTGAGACTTGGAGGGAGGGTAGGGCGATGGTCAAGTAGGGCCTGGCCAGACCTGCTTCAATGCAGTATATGGCAAAGAGAGGTCCTACATAAATTTCTATATGACACAAATGACGAACTAAATGGAAGATTTCGATGGTTAAAGGTCAAGACCATATGGCATAATCAAAGATTGTGGAAGTACTGTAACCCAAGATGGCGGCTCGTGGGGACAAAGTAATCAGGAGGCTACTATATCGAGGTGGAATGACAGAGCTTAAATAAAATATCATATGACGGCCTGGTCATAAAATCAAGAAGGAATTATAGAGAATGAAAGCAATATACTGTTGACAGCTCACCTGGTGGCTAAATCGAGAAATTAACACCACTTAGGTGATGAAAATTTAATCCTATATGGTGGACGCAGACAGAAACACTTATAATTGAAAAACATAAACAAATTTGCCTGCCACCTGGCGGCTAAATCGACAGCTCTCTTGGTGACGTAATCAAAAATTAATACACTAATGCTACCTATACTTTGAAAATGGAATCAAAAATGACTGTTGCCCAGTTGCAAAATCAATCAATAATACACAAGCGCCATTTATGCTTTAAAATTGTATCCGAGGTGGACACCTAGAGAGATGCAAATAAATGAGAAACGAAAAAACAAGATAGCAGTCGAACGAAGGTGAGAGAAACTCCAGCAATGTAAACAAATGACAAACCAAAAAAACAAGATACCCTCGAAAAGCGAGTGTCCCAAATCCTTCCATTGGCTCTAAAAGTGCCTTTCGGTGGCGCGTTTTTGCAAATCGGGGACACTGTACTTTTTTAGGGAAAAACAACCAAATTTAAGATAAAAAAGGGAAATTTAGAACAGTGTAATTAGCATTGGTGCCGAAGTGTGCATTCCATGAGCAGGGCGCGGTAAATAGTGTGTATATAAAGTGAATAGTACATAACCGAGTATGCTGCCCTGGGGAGTACCAGCTCTTAAGGTCTTGGATATAGAAATGTTGCCTTCTCCTGTGAGTGCAAATGTGCCTTTATCATGGTACGAGTTTAGTAACTTGGCATAGCAGCCAAGGAAGTTCATTTTGTATAACTTATATATTAATTGTGCGTGGAAAACCCGATTGAAAGCCTTTCTCAGCGGGACCTTCTTATAAAGTCCGGCAGCTACAGCGATAAGGCCAGCTTGCTCGGCCGAGCGTGAATAACTTGCATGTCACACGTGGCCAAACACACCCTCCACGTTTCATTCATATACGTTGTGTAGGTTGCAACGGATGGGTAATTATTAAGTAGATGGTGTTGGTAACATTACCGAATTTGAATTTGAAGGCAGAAGGGGGTGGGTAGGTTCTTGGAGTTCTGCCATTTCATACAATCCATTGTCATTTCATCCCTGCTAAACAACCACTTCTTATCTTATCCACTTGCGAAGCTAGATGGGACGAATCGATACACTTTCCCTGAGGTAAAGCGTCCAGTTTTGCTAAGTGGAGTACGCCGATGAGGATGAAACGAGGTGGTTATGGAGCAGTGCCGGAATGCAAGGGTGAGGTAAATGGGATATCCCCGAGAAAACCCGCTGACCAGCGCCATCGTCCGGCACGATTCCCACATGCGAAAATCCGGGAGCGGCCCCGCTGGGAATCGGACCCGGTTCTTCTTGGTGGTAGGTGAGCGTTCTAGCCGCTGTATCAATGCGGCCCCATTTTTTTCTCATTACCAGCTCTCTCTCATCCACGTTGGCTACATAGAGTAAAGACTACGTAGACTGATTTTGATCTTCTGTGCTAGTCCGTAGCATAACCACAGGATGTGTCTGCAAAACTGAGGAAATCATGTGATCAAACAGTGAAGTGATGTCAGTTTTGTTCCGAAGTCTCTGCGTCTTTAAATTAAAGTAAGATCAGAATAAATGTAATAACATTTCAAAAACATTTTATATGAACAGTTGTGCAAACTAAAACTTCGAGTGTATATAGTACGATTATAACTAATCTAGTTTGTCACCGTTGTGTTGTAATTATAACATATGTTGGGATATACAAATGATGTTCGGAAACACAGTGCCCACACTCCAGATATAATTTCTTTGGACCAATAGTAACACAAAAGTCCTATACACTTATATACGGAAACGTATTTTTATATCAAATAATTGTGTTCAAAGTTGCGGAGTACAACGCCTGATAAACAAGACGGTGTGATCATGCATGTAGGTTAAGTTGCATATAAAGTATACGCTCGACTCTGCGTATGTAATAATTTAGTGTCGCGCGCCTACGACCTATGCAACTTGTCGTACATGCATGATCGTAACTCGCTGATCTGCTGTTGTTTTACACCGCAACTTTGAACACAATTATGTGATATAAAAATACGTTTCCGGATATACGTGTATAGGATTTTTGTGTTACTATTGGTCCAAGGAAACTATATCTGGAGTTTGGGCACTGAGTTTTCGCTGTGTATTTTAAGTATAGCAATTTAAAATCACAGCTTTAAGAACGCCTACAGGTATATTAGTTAGTATTTAATGTTTATAGTTGGCTTCTTCACAGTGTTTGTTCATGCGCGTAGGGTTAAAAAATTTTCCCTAACTCATATACTAGATTCTGTAAGTACGCAATTTGGGTTAGTCATGTTTAACTGTTTGAAGTGCTGCAGTTACAGCGGAGGACTGTTTACGGTGCCAGTTTGATGAGCACAGTCTATTTTTTAGCACAAGCCTGTATACAGCCGTCTTACACTGGAATCTTTTACAGAGACCCACGGGGATTTGCTATAAAATTCTACACTGAAGAAGGCAACTGGGACTTGGTTGGGAACAACACGCCAATTTTTTTCATCAGAGATCCAATTCTTTTCCCAATGTTGATACACTCCAACCAGCGAAACCCTGTAACTAATATAAAGGTAAGAACATATATATATAATAAGTTAAAAACTATTTTTTTTAAGGCGTACGGCTTATTTTTTAAAACATGTAGATACAAACGGGCTGTTACGATTAGAATATAACTAATTTGTCTTCTCGATTTTCGCTTTGTCGGGCTGNTCTAAAAACCTTAAACGCAGTTACCGAATTTCACCAAAGTCCGTACACATGTAGTACTTAGTAAGGCCATCCGACTTCTATAGTTTTAGTTCAAGCCAGATTCGTATTTTCAAACTCGCGACCATTTTACAATTTAGGCGGCTATGCCGTACTTCGGGAACCATTTAAACGATTTAAGCCAAATTTTGTGCGTTCACGGTACATCATGTAAGCTATTGATTTAGAAATGTATACCGTTGTTATGCTTCCATTTTGGAAAATAGAACTACATAAAAAAATTCAGCTTTTACATTATATCTCGAAAACTACTCAACCTAACCTTTATAAATTTGGCACGTAAGTAAAACAATAGTAAGTCTTTTAAACGAATGTAATTTTAAATGATTAGGCACTTATTTTCAAAATGGTGGTTATACAAATATTGTAGGTTTATTTGCTATGTAAACTAAACAGTTAAACGAATTTCCACCAAACCTTGCATTTTTGAAGTATATATTACAAGCACCATATATGCCAACACATAGCCACTTTTGTAGGCCTTTTTTTAAGATAGCGACTCATGAAGAAATAACGTTTTGTGTAATATCTTTGAAAAAATCAATCGATTCCTTCCAAATTTGGTGGACAAGTAGTACTACGGTAGGCCATATAAATATATATGTTTTATGTGGGTCAGGCACTTATTTTAAAAATGACGAACATATAAACATTTTAGCTTAGTCTGCTAAATCTATGGAACCATGTTAACAATTTCAACTTAATTTTGTATGCTAGCAGTATTTCTTACAATAATAATATGTGTCTGCATGAAATTTATTTTGTCCGTCATTTTGTAAGATACCCTCACATAAATAAATAAATAAATAAAGTTTTCAAACTCACATCTCGGTAAACAATGAACCGATTCCTATCGAATTTTGCAAACAAGTAGTACTATGATAGGCCCTATAAATGTAAATATGTTAATATGTTAAGGTACTTATTTTCTAAATAGCGATCATATAAATATTTTTAGCTTTGTATGCTCTTTCTACAAAACAATGTAACCAATTTCAACTTTAATTTGTATGCTGACAGTATATATTACAAACATAAAATGTGTGAACACAAAACCTCTATTGCCCGTCATTTTGTAAGATAGCGTCACATTAGAAAATAAGGATTTTATATCATTTCTCGGGAAGCAATCCATTGGTTACTACCAAATGTAACATAAAGTAGTACTACCTGTAGGCTAAATTATTTTATACATTTTAAGTACGTCAGACTCTTATTTTCAAAATAGCGGCTATATACAAAATTTAACTTAGTATACTGTATCTATCAAACAATATAACCAATTTAAACTTAGCATTGTATGATGGCAGTATCCATTACAGCCATCGAATGTGTCTGTACAGAACATCTTATGTGCGTATTATTTTTTAAGATAGCACTACATGAATAAATAAATATTAATGGCTTATCTCTAGAAACAATCAACTGATGCCTTTCAAATTTGTTAAAAAAAAGTAGAACTACAGTAGGCCAAATAAAGTGATATATTGAAAGAGGGCTAGACAGTTATTCTCAAATTGACGGCCACATCAACATTTTAGTTAAGTGTGCTTTACCTACAAAACTACGTAACAAATTTCGACTTAACTTTGTATGCTGACAGTATATATTACAACCATCAAAAGTGTGTACACAGAGCCTCTCTTTCCACCATTTTGTAAGATAGCATCACTTGAATGAGCAAAGTTATGTGATGTCTGCGGAAACAATCAACCGATTCATGCCAAATTTGGCAAGCAAACATGTATTACTAAGGTAGGTAATATAAATGGTATTTTTTAAGAGGTCGAGCCATTTTATTTTAAAATAGCGGCCGCCTAACCTTTAAAGCATACTATGCTATATCTACGAAAGCATGTACCCAATTTAACTTAGCTTTGTATACTGGCAGTATATACGCAAGCATCAAATGAACTAATAGAAAAACACTTTGAGCCGCAATTTTAGAAGAAAGTACAGTTCTAATACCTTATCTCGGGAAACAATTAACTTAAACCATTTCAACCGAACTTTAGATGCTGGTTCTATCTCTGAGTCATCAAATGTGCTAATACATAACCTTCTATCCTGCCTTTTACGAAGATCGCCACATGAAAATTTGAGATTTTACGCTATATCTCTCGGACCCATAAACCTATTCCCACCAAATTTTAAACGCAATTAGTTCTGGCTAGGTTATGTAAAATTAGATGCATTAGTTGAGGCACGCCTTCTTTAATGACGTTAATATAATTTATTCATTTAAGTATGATTTATCTATTAAATAATTCAACAAAATCAACCAAATTTTGTATGCTAACAGTATTCATTAGAAGCATTAATCGTGGGTACAGAAATACTCTTTTGCTGGTATTTTTGTAAGATAGTGCTCGGTGAGAAAATGGAACATTTAGGCAATATTTCCGGAAACAATTAACTATTTTACACCTAATTTGTCACACTACTAGTGCTACAGAAGGTCATGTAACCTTACATAATTTAAGTGGGTTAGGCACTGACATTCAAAATGAGGGCCGTTTAAATAATTTATATAAGGTATATGTATATATTAAACAAATCAACGAAATCCAACAAAACTGTTTAGGCTGACATTATCTATAAGAACCGTCGTATGTATAGCGTCTTTTTTACGCCTTTTTATACGATAGCACCAAACGGGGAAATAAAGTTTTCGAGCTGTATCTCGGGAACCAATTAGCCGATTTCCTCCAAATTCTTCGTAAGGTAGCGCTACGGTAGGCCATGTAAACTTACATGATGTAAGTGGCTCAGGCACTTATTTTCAAAATTAAGGCCCTGCAAATATTTTAGGTAAGTTGACTCTGTCTACCAAAACGTTAGACTTATTGCATCCGAAGCTGATGCTTCTAATCATAACTCCATAATGCAGTTGGTTGTACGCCAGCTTATGCTACAAAGTTTTATGGATTCGAGTCTCAGGTAAGTTACGTGTGGATCTGTAATTGTCTCGCTACCGTTGCATTTGTTTTCGATTCCCCCTCTAATTACATTGCTGTCGACGAGACGTCAAGGCTTACCTACCATCTAAGTTTTTTGGCATTTCATTAAAAGATATTTGCACCTATGTAGAGGAAAGTAGGCTCATTAGTTATATCAGTAACATTGTTTCGACTGGTTAACCATCTCCTTCTCAGGAGTGTACAATTACTTAATATGACGCACTTTATTTCCCCACCCTTTAGTATAAAATCTTGGTTAGCCCTCGTCAGTTATATATATGTTCCATGGAAGCCAATCCTCGATGCGGCGGAAGCCCAGTAAACAGGAAGTTAAAAATCTGGCGCTGCTGGAAAAACTGTATCGCCTCGATGACTCGAAAAATAACTCTAGCAATGTAGGACTAACATGGTAATCTGGGAATTCCGAGACAGTTAGTGGTTGAGATATTTTACTCGAGGACCGAACTCGAGTATGTCACGTCCCATTAATTTACAGGATAGAAGATAGTTAACTGATGCATCTCTAGACTGCAGTGTTACGTAGAGAGAGGCATGGGTGACATGCCCCCTCTTATACAATCTTCAAGTGATTTGAAGTTATTGGGGAAATTATGTTAATTATCTGGTGGTATTAATGCAATTGTGCGTGAGAAAGTGGACACGTTCTTACTTTTGAAGCAGCATTGCGCGTCTTTGGAGAAGTTTATATAAAGTTGATCTCAAATCCAGATCAGTTTCCGNTCTTACTTTTGAAGCAGCATTGCGCGTCTTTGGAGAAGTTTATATAAAGTTGATCTCAAATCCAGATCAGTTTCCGAGTTTGATGGTCAGCGTACTTGAATATTCCACTGACTCATCCGCTAAGCCAACTTGTCGTAAGGAATTAGATCTTCTGGAGAACCATCGTATCGTTAGATACAGGAATGATTTCTTACTTTATGAATGGATAAGGGTGATCAGTCCCCCATTATCTTGTATTTACACTATTTTTTGCCGTAGGTTCCATTTAAAACTGTGTAACGAATTTTTTCGCTCTACATGGCATAAACAACAGTTCCTAAATCTTTATGGAACTATTACATATCTACATCCTTTACTAATTTCTTAAAAGTGATTGCCAACAATAAATAAGTAATTTTTTCTTGCTGGTGCTTAGAGTAATGGTTCTGGCAACACTAGACTATCAATACGTGTTTTAGAACATGTCCAGAGCTATCTCCTGTGCGTTGTTGACGCCCATAATAAAATAAAAAATCTGCAACAAAAGTAACGGGGAAAATTAATAAAATCCAAGATGGCGGGTACTGATCCCCCTTAAGACTTAAACTCGCTTGCCTTAACGAATTTTTTTATTTTTTATTAATGAAATCTCCCAAGCAGAAAAATGTATGCCTTAATCTTTTATAAATGTTTACCTTACCCTTAAGTATAAAAATTCATGGTAAAATTTTAATATATAATGGAGCCAAAACTAATGTTATATACACATGAAAAGCAGATTTTTGTATTATCTTATTTGTAACGCATCCAGCCGTTAATAATCATTGAACACCATAAATAGAATTACTTTTTCTTTCACGCCCTATTTTTTTGCATAAGGAATCGTTTCGCAGCATTTTTTTACTAGAGTTAATAATAACCTTGTATTAATATTAATCCACCCAATATCGGCAACCAACCGTACAGCTACTCATTTTGAAAGCTCATGTAGCTATCTATACGCTGTTCACGTTAAAGTGAGCACTTTTGAGGTCCTAATCACCCTTTCCTTCCAGCCATTTTTCGTCCTATAACCATCTTCTTAATAAATATTGCCATGTAAAAAATAAAAAAAACAGTGTGTGTATTCCACCGCACTCGGAATTTCACGTCTAAAAAAATATTTATTGACTATAATTTCAAATGAAAGGGCTTTCAAAAGTGCTCACTTTACCGTACAAAAGTAAATGTATTATTGACTGTTCGCTGTTGATGCAGCGCTTATGAAACCAAAATTTAAAAGGAAATGTAATCCCATGTACCTGCATACATTTTAACCTAATCACTGTATACAATATTCATGGTAAAGTTGTCTTAACGTCGTATTAACATTGCAATATTTAAAGGCGTTGACACGAAATTTATTTACTGTAATCTATGTTTGTTCTATGTGCATACGAGAAATAATTGTTGTGATAGAAATTTTATCTTCCTCTCTCTTCTACGATTTTAGGCTGTGTCTCAATTTAAAGGAGTGCTGTTAAGAAAGAGCACTCTTTCATTCTACCTTACGAGAGCATTTCTTCGCACTTCCTACTGCTCTCGCTCTGTTAAATTGAGACAACCACTCTTTCGTTTCTCCCTGAAGTCACGCAAACAGCCGATGCCAAAAGGCGCGAAATCATGTTAAGCTAAAATCGCGCTCATAACTATTGAGAGTAATTTATATATGTTCAAATAGTACTACATGAATAATTGTTAGTGTATAAAATTATATTATTTTTGTTTTATATATTACCGTCATATTGCAGCAAAATTACAAAAAAAAAAAATACGAGAGTTTGTCAGAAATGCTTATTTAAATATTTATAAATACGTGTTACGTGAGTTATTTCGTTAACTAAAATAATTGAAATTATTATTTTACAGTTAAAATGTTACGTGATTTTGACCCAGAAAGCTACTATAACCTTACTCAAACACGGAAATAATGTAAACATATATGGCGCGTGGCCAGAGAGTGCGAGGGAGCGCTCTCTGGGCCAATTGAGACACAGCCTGACACACGGCCTCAGTTGATTGACGCATNCTCTCTGGGCCAATTGAGACACAGCCTGACACACGGCCTCAGTTGATTGACGCATGAATAAAGTGACATGGTCCATGAGAATGAGAATTTTGAGTGTGGTGGACGGTGCTGATGGCTTATTGTGGAAGGTCCCTAGAGGACGTGGGTGTGTGTGTGTTCTTGTGGCGGCTTGAACGTAAGGAGGTGGTGCGTTGCTCGCAGGACGCGAATATGTTGTGGGACTTCGCCTCACTGCGGCCCGAGAACACGCACCAGTTCATGATCCTCTTCGGCGACAGGGGCATCCCGGACGGCTTCCGTCACATGCACGGCTTCGGCTCGAGCACCTTCAAGCTCGTCAACCAGAAGAACGAGCAGGTGTACTGCAAGTTCCACTACCTGGTGAGCAGCTCCTTCCGCACTACTCGACCGAGGAAAGTGTTCATCTGAACTATACAAGGATACACCGTCCCCTCCACTTTCGGGAAGGGATGAAAGCTCCCGGCTGCAGGTGGCCAGTGTAGCCGCGACCATATATTCGCGGCACAGTGTTCCCCTTCCCATATGGCTTGAGACTGAATACTGTGTTAGTGCTTGGCATTTCTGTCCATGCAGATATACAATCCCCCGTGTAAACGATTAACAGCCATGGATTTCCCTTACTCGGAGTTCATTGTCCATTCTCAATAGCTACGCTAGCTCTCGAGTCCCACTCCTACCCGGCTGCACGCATTATTTAGGCGATTTGTACGTCACCTGTGCCTGCTTGTGTTTGTGCTTGCGTTTCACACCGTACGGTAACACCCGTGAAAGTTAAATAGACGAGGCGTCCAAGATTAAAGGGGGCTCCGAACCACTTAATACCCATATGCTTTAATTAAGCTCCTGGCCAGGAAAATGAGCTCAAATTCATTTTTTTTAAANATACCCATATGCTTTAATTAAGCTCCTGGCCAGGAAAATGAGCTCAAATTCATTTTTTTTAAACCCCTCTTTATGCAGGTAAGCTACTCAAGGGCGGGTCACATACAAAATAATCCTTGACTCACACTTAAATAGCACCCATTACCAATGCTAACCTGGAATTCGGTTTGAGTTAGGTGACGTCATGATAATGCTACTTGTTCATGAAAGATCTTTGTGCTCCCGTTTTTGAGTCGATTCTTAAATTTCTCTTGCCAACTATTTTCAGGTTTTTCAAATTCGGAAGATGTCACACCTACGAAAATTTTGAGCGTTACTCCTCTCAAAAGAGGAAGATAAAGAATTAAAGTAACGACTAGAGATACGTGAGTAGGTAGGGAACGGGGCTTTTGGGACATGATTGAAGAAGTAGGAGCTAGGAGCCGTCCGCCATCTTGGTTGGCATCACAGTTAGTGCTCGCGGCAGGCAGCCATATTGGATGTCCGTCACCCCTCCTCACCTCGATAACCCGTAACCCTAGAAATTAGATTTATTTAAAAAATGTAATAAACATTATTTTAATAAAAAATTATTTAACACAAATCATTTTAATAAAAATGTTTATTTATAAAAAGTATAAAAAATTAAACCCCCATTTACTACCCACCACCCATCCAGGCACCACACACGACCTCCTACACCCCCCTACACACCACCACTCACCCTCACCAAAATACCTAACACCTGCATTCCCCTCCCCAACCAACACACCACTACCATNCATCTCAACCCCCATAATTATTCTCATATAATTCTAAAAGACGAGCGTAATGTCGTGTTAGACCACCGGTCACTCCACCACCCTAACCAACACCCCTCACCAGATACCCAACAGTCATAAAAAATCGAGAACAATCGCATCCCAATCAACCACCGTCCTCTCATCAACATCATACATCCGCCACCCCAAAATACCAATTTAAATTTCGTACACGAATCATCCAAATCTATCCCACTACATTTCCTCATACCAATATAGATTTTTTTATGTATTACACATACCAAATATATTTTTCCCCCTTATATGATTTATATTTTCGCTATATTTTAAGCAATGCATAATTGGTTTAGTTCGTAACCTCAATCACGATAATTTCAAGAACCGATACGAAAAATACATTTTGTTTATAAAAATTCATAGTAAATTAAGGATTGTTTGAATTTTAAGAACATTTAAAGGAAAGCGATACATCATAAAGGAAGTTATTTTTTTAATGAGTCTGTATCTTGAATCAGATTTTTTGCATGTTCCTACATTAAATTTTTTATGTTTTCTTTAAATAATTATGCAGAAAACCACATTTTCACAAGTCCGGTTGTAAGCAAGCGTATATTAATAGGCATAGGCAAATACAATTTGCAATCTCTTTGGGCCAGGCTCGAGAAATTCAGTTAGAAAAAATCATTTCTAGCTCCAGGAATGTATGCATGTATAAGCCCTATGACCATTTATAGACATAATAATTAGCTAAATTTAAATAATATAAGCATCTTAGTGTTTTTGAAGTTATACTTATTTTGGCGCGTTGAGGGTAAAATTTTAGTGTGAAACGGAATATACGCGCCCACAGTGTAACGAAATTCGACAGTGAACGTGGTAGGGGTATGATCCAACGCGCATGCGCATATAGTTGCGCGCGCACGACAGTGAATGTGGTAGAGGTATGACCCAACGTGCATGAGCGTATCGGCTAGCTATATACAAACGCAAGGTACACAAAATAGCACGTGGTTATATTTAAAACCGACAGAAAATCAGTTCATGTAATAAGCAAATTGGAAAACATTAGACTTATATTAGTAATTCATTGTGAATAAATATATCTCATTAATTAATTTTACTTACATTGTGCTGTGAAAAATGTGTTAGTGGCAAAAATTGTATAGTAAAATTTTTGAAGTGTTTTCAAGTATGTGAAGTAAATTTTTGTAAGTATTTAATTATGTTCTTTAATCAAACCTTTATTAATTGTATTAAATGTCTTTCTTCGGTCATTTAACCGTTTTCCTACTTACATAAATTATTTGCTATCATAATACAATTTTATTTTAGTCACGCCAAACAAGTATAACTTCTCACGCACGTACATAAGTACATGCATCAATTTTTTTTTTATCAAAATCAGTTTATAACAGACAGGAAACGATATCTAGAGTTAAAATAAGACATAAAATTTAGAAATATTGAATTATTTTTTTCATTTATTAGAATACATTACTACAGAAATATTCATGTTCGTCTGCATAAATTCTGCATTCTTATACACATCAACTTCACTTCTAATTCCTTAAACATGAAACCAACTATTCGGACAGTCGTGAACAATGTGATGTCATGCAGTAAGCTTGAAGGCAAAGTCCTNCCTTAAACATGAAACCAACTATTCGGACAGTCGTGAACAATGTGATGTCATGCAGTAAGCTTGAAGGCAAAGTCCTTGCAGCAAAAGCGACACCGATATGCCACTGATGGCTCTCTAGATGATACACCGGTGGATCCAGATGGTTCAGCTGTCGTCATGTCAGATGGAGCAGGAACCAGGGATGATGATGTCTTCGTGGAAAGAGATGTTACTCCTGCTGATGAGTACACAGGCTCGTCCTTCATACTGTTCGCAACCGATTTTGGTAGAGGAGCTATATGATCGAAATTATCGTCCATCACACCGCCAAAGGAAGCCACAAGACCTCTTTGTTGCATAACTGGCACCGAATCATCGATGTGGCCTGCAGACTAACTTCACATGACCTTATATGTTTGCATTAAGTGTCGTTGCGGTATATCAGCGACTCACACCATAAGCACAGATATTTAATGGGGTTGGGATTATTCATACAGCCACNGTGTCGTTGCGGTATATCAGCGACCCACACCATAAGCACAGATATTTAATGGGGTTGGGATTATTCATACAGCCACGAATTTCATGTTGCTGTGCGATGTGTTGGTGCAAAAATATATTGTGGCAGTAGCTGCAGGGATGAGTTTTATCTGGNAAATTTCATGTTGCTGTGCGATGTGTTGGTGCAAAAATATATTGTGGCAGTAGCTGCAGGGATGAGTTTTATCTGGCGATGGTGATACAGACGACGACCCCAACTCTGTCGGAGACGGGCCAGTCAAATAACTGGATGGTACAGCTGAAGAAACAGATGTTGCAGTAAGAAATAGGGCTCCCAGTTCGTCCAAAAATGAGGTCAACTCCGTCGAAAACAGTGAAGAGGTATCAACCGAAGAAGTCAATGGCATCGTATTAACATCGGCTGATGGTGCTACTGCTTCTGCCGGACNAGTGAAGAGGTATCAACCGAAGAAGTCAATGGCATCGTATTAACATCGGCTGATGGTGCTACTGCTTCTGCCGGACTTACGACTGGCATCCTCATGATATTTATGTCAGTTATCGCCCCCTGCTGCGAAGATCTACTTTTAACCTCGCTAACAACTAAGCTCCTTTACTCGAACCCAGTTGCCTATATATCCGCCCTTGACGTCATGCAGTTGCAGTGGTGCATCGCGGGAGGCGATGGCACGCTCGCTGTTGCACCTGGTGATGAGTTGACGAGTGCAGCATTCGTTCTCGTAGTTGACATAACAAAGGGGGGAGGGGAGGGTTATAGGTACGAAATGATGTTACTGTTGTCAATATCTCCGACGATGGAGGTTGCAGCAACCCAGATCTAAATTTTTTCCCAGCACTGTAGGCTACTTAACCTCTTCAGACCCACATTAATTTATGGTTTCAGGTATTACAAACATAAACATTTGTGATGCCTGCTGTACCTAATACGACACACCACTTGTTTTGTTGTTACAATCAATGATCTGTAGACTTTATGTTCAGCTACAGTACTATAAACGAATTATGACTTAGACCAGTAAGACGGTCTGCGAATCATTTACCCATAGGTAAGATCATTGGTCACTGAGCTTCGCAGTGTGCAGTACAGACCAAAAATTACGTACACCTAAGTCATGTACACAATTGTGTACACTGGGTATTCGAGGTTCCATCCCACCGAAATGTGTAATACTTATTGCGAAATAAACTTTGCGTGCGAAAATGGCAAATCGCTCTTTGGTCGGCAAAGTGACAGCCTGAAAATATATCTCGAAACCTGTACTGGTTCTGCATGACATATTGATGTGAAGAGTGCTCTAAACAGTTTGTGTGCACTAGACTGTTTAAAAAGGCATCTGAAACAGTGTGAACGAGCTGCCATCCTCTGATGTTGGGCGAGTGGACCATCCTTCCTCTTTGTAGCTGACAGCGAAGACTGGTCCCAGTGCAACTTCGACCCGTGAATCAGGAGCTACACCTACCAATTCGTCCGACCACGCATCGCAACCCAAGAAAGTAAGATGCGAGATGAAATCGAATGTAAATTGGCTTTTCCTGAAGGAATCAGCATTCTGAGGTCTTTTTAACAATGCCTGTTGCTCCAAATCTGATAACTTCGTCGAAAAATGTTTGTTCATTTCTGGCATGTATGAAACAAAATTTTTGTAAACCAAATTACAGAGGAGGTGGAGAAATACGGAGCCATAAATATATTATATGGTTGGAATGTAGCTACAGTAAAGCAGAGCACCATACGATGATGAGCACAAAAAGAAAGCATTCAAAACCTTGAATGTACCTGGGTATAATACGAATGACATCGAAGTCAATGTTGAAAAAAGCATAAAGAAGGCATTGAAGGGCTCTGGCTGAACACATGATTTGGTGGCTCATCTGAAGATGAGAACAAAATGGGATTGGACCACTCAAAACATAGAAAATATATTGGTATCGTCATTCTCGATGCCGATTACGCACATTAAAAAATATCCACAATTCACGGTATCACAATTTAAATTCTGTTTTCATAAAGTGTATATACGCAAAGGGGCATATGTGTGTGAGAATAATATGCATCGGTGATAGTTATGTCTTTAAGGAGCCTACAGTGCTGGGAAGAAGTTTAGATCTGGGTTGCTGCAACCTCCATCGTCGGTGATACTAACAACAGTAACATCATTTCGTACCTTTAACCCTCCTCTCCCTCCTTTTCTATGCTAACTACGAGAACGAATGCTGCACTCGTCAACTCATCACCAGGTACAACAGCGAGCGTGCCATCGCCTCCCGCGATGCACCACTGCAACTGCATGACGTCAAGGGCGGATATATAGGCAACTGGGTTCGAGTAAAGGAGCTTAGTTGTTAGCGAGGTTAAAAGTAGATCTTCGCAGCAGGGGGCGATAACTGACATGAATATCATGAGGATGCCAGTCGTAAGTCCGGCAGAAGCAGTAGCACCATCAGCCGATGTTAATACGATGCCATTGACTTCTTCGGTTGATACCTCTTCACTGTTTTCGACGGAGTTGACCTCATTTTTGGACGAACTGGGAGCCCTATTTCTTACTGCAACATCTGTTTCTTCAGCTGTACCATCCAGTTATTTGACTGGCCCGTCTCCGACAGAGTTGGGGTCGTCGTCTGTATCACCATCGCCAGATAAAACTCATCCCTGCAGCTACTGCCACAATATATTTTTGCACCAACACATCGCACAGCAACATGAAATTTGTGGCTGTATGAATAATCCCAACCCCATTAAATATCTGTGCTTATGGTGTGAGTCGCTGATATACCGCAACGACACTTAATGCAAACATATAAGGTCATGTGAAGTTAGTCTGCAGGCCACATCGATGATTCGGTGCCAGTTATGCAACAAAGAGGTCTTGTGGCTTCCTTTGGCGGTGTGATGGACGATAATTTCGATCATATAGCTCCTCTACCAAAATCGGTTGCGAACAGTATGAAGGACGAGCCTGTGTACTCATCAGCAGGAGTAACATCTCTTTCCACGAAGACATCATCATCCCTGGTTCCTGCTCCATCTGACATGACGACAGCTGAACCATCTGGATCCACCGGTGTATCATCTAGAGAGCCATCAGTGGCATATCGGTGTCGCTTTTGCTGCAAGGACTTTGCCTTCAAGCTTACTGCATGACATCACATTGTTCACGACTGTCCGAATAGTTGGTTTCATGTTTAAGTAATTCGAACTGAAGTTGATGTTTATAAGGATGCAGACTTTACGCAGACGAACATGAATATTTATGTAGTAATATATTTTTAAAATGTTTAAAAATTGAATATTTCAATATTTGATTTCTTAGTTTAACTCTATATAACATCTCCTCGCTGTTGTAAACTGATTTTAATCAAATAAACACTATAATGCAAATATTATTTTTAATTTAGCTAATCACTATGTCTGTACATGGTCATACGGCTGATAAATGCATACATTTATGGAATTAGAAATTATGCTTGCTAACCGAATTTCACGATTATGGCTCTGAGAGATCGCAAATTATATTCGGCTATGCCTATTAGTATTTGCTTGCTTACAACCTGACTTGTGAAAATGTGGTTTGCTGCATAATTATTTTTAACAAACACAAAAAATAAAAATTCAAGTTGGAATAGGCACATAACCTGATTTAAGATACAGGCCCAACTTAAAAAAAAATATGACCTCTATGATACATCACTTGCCTTTAAATGTTTTAATATGCAAGCAATCATAAATTTACTATGAATTTTTATAAACAAAATATACGATTCGGAATAGTTCATGAAATTTTCGTTATTGAGGTTATACCTTAAACCAATAATGCATTGTTTATAAGATAATGAAAATATAAATATTTTAATGTAGACAAAAATATAAAGGTTATGTGTATTAAACAAAAAATTTAATATTGGTATGAGGAAATGTGCTGGGATAGATTTGGATTATTCGTGTACGAAATTTAAATGGGTGGAGATGGAGGAAGAATGTTGATGAGAAGATGACTGTTAAGTGGGGTGTGATTTTTTTCGAGTTTTATAACTGGGTGGGTATGTGGTAAGTGGTGTTGGTTAGGGTGGTGGGGTGAGGGGAGGTCTAACATTACATGATCATAAATTTTTAGAATTTTTGGACTTAATTGTGGTAGGGGGTGTTGGGAGAGGTTGGAAGAGGAGGGGGAAAGGGATGATGAAGGTTTTTTTTTTTGAGGTGAGGGGGAGGTGGTAAGGGGGTGTGTGATGGGTGGTAAGGTGATTGAAAATGAGGGGTTGCGGGAATGAGTGGTGGTGGGTTCTGTGGTGATGGGTGGTTGTCAGTAGTAGTGGGTGGTAAGGAGGGGTTTAATTTATTTTATAAAATAATTTTTTATTTAAATACTTTTATTAAAATACTTTTTATTAAAACAATTTTTGTTAAAAAAAATTATTAAATTAATATCTAGGGTTACGGTTTGTCGTGGTGAAGAGGGGGTGTGTACATCAAAAATGGCCGCCAACCGCAAGTCCTGAACTTGATGCCAACCAAGATGGCAGACAGCTCCTGGCTCCTACTCCTTCAATCCTGCCCCAAAAGCCCCATGCCCTATCTACTCAAGTGTTAGAGCTGCGAATCAAATGCAAATGTCTACCCACATACGTTTTATTTATGAAAGACACGTCTAGTAAATATTACACTTTGGAGAAGAGAATATGGGGTGAGTGTCAGATAGCCTGTAGGTATATTCACTAACTTTTGGCAGTTAAGGTAGTGGCTTGCACTTACTGTATCTCTTAACAACACCGTCGTGAATATGGTATTCACTATTCACGCTTGTTGAGGAATTCTCCTCAATCATATGGTTTGCGATAGTATATTTGGGGACACAACATTATGGCCTCCTTGATATCGCTATTGTCTGCACGACCACCAAAAAATAACTATTAAACTATACTGCGGAATTATAAAACAAGCCGTGCATAGCAAACTTGATAGATAATGATTTTCCATTCTCCGCCCATAACAAATAGTGCTTCCAAAAGTTTGGTATCGTCTTAGGCCAAGTATAAACATACTGCCAGTTTACAAGTACAACACATCCCGCAAAATTGTACAAGCTATAAAAGATAATAGAGTATGTTAACATATCAATCGTCATTAACAAAATGCAAACGCGTGCGCTGGATAGCAAATTAGTCAAAATCACCTACCATACCTTAAACTAAGGTTATTAGCCTGAAAGGTAAGGCGATCTAACTGCTCAGTGAATAGCTCCTGAAATGCCTAAGGACAGTAGCGCGGCTTTTGACCTGACCCTGGGCGTTAAGATCACCTCGAAAAGATTGTTAATAGACCCCCTGCTTGCCATTATGTAAATTGAGGGTATGATTCCCGCCTTTGGCCTTAGTCATGAATACTGCATTGTCTGAAAGAGGAGAAATTCAGGTAATCGAGGCCGCAAGCTCCCACACCACCCTCCCAGTACCGAAGGTGATTGACCACATGTGTATTGTTATACTTTGTTTTTATTGTGATCAAACCGAACTTGTTTACTTGTTAAGGTTGCGAAGGGGGATCTAATGATGGTGAGCATGTGGGGTAAATAAATATAACAAACTATTAGGTTACTATATGGCTATATAATAAAACCTCTGGAGAGTACTTAAAATACTATAAGGTCGAAGGAGCATTGTTAATTTAACTACATCCACCTTACTGAGGGCCATGTTGGTATATTATAATTGTCCCACCTTGACAAGTATTCGATGATGTGAAGTATGACGAGTTACGGCGGTCGGCACAGCCGGCTTCTTGTGACTTCCATCCCGGTCGGCGTCACGTGAGGAAAGACACCTGCCGCCATTCTGCATTGCCCTCATATCGGCGTAGCATAACGCAACATGGCCTGATTCCCTGGCTGATAAAGGGGATTCCTGCTTACCGGGGTTTGGGCAATGCGAGTCCCGATTGCAGCAACTGGCTGCCCTCATTACTGCTCATGAGTGATGGCATGTTTAGACAGGCCGTCGAGTTAAAGCTTGTTCATGCTATCGTAACAGTATGTTTTTTGCACTTTTCAAGGACTGGTGTAACAGAAAATTGTGCAACCCTAGTACAAAACTGATATTCTGAGTGGGGATATGAGTTTGTGAAAGGAAACAATTATTCCCTCCCGACTTATTACGGTGCAAGGAGTCCTGTATTCGAATCCTGAAGAAGCTTCACATGTTCGTGTCGTTACCATAAAGTTCGGACAAGGTACGAATGTAGCTATTCCTCAATTAGTTCAAATCATTAAAATAAAAGCGTTAATATTGAACCCAATATAAATACTGAAGAACAGCATAGCTCACCATTATTCCCATAAGCTTGTGTGCGTGAAATTTTCAAAAGCAAGTTTAAGTTACATAGCAACTATTTTGTCTCAATTGAACGTAACTATAAAAAAAAGTTGTACGCATTGGTAAACAGCACAGGTGGTCAAAAGCAAATGATGGTAAATATTCAAATTTAATAATAAATAAATTACAATTCTCTTAGTTACAGACTTGCAGATATCTTAAAGCACTGCGAGAAATAAGAACTTTATTTCGATCTTATATGTGTGTTTGTGTTTCCAGACGGACCAAGGCATCAAGAACCTTAGTCCCGAAGACGCCGAGGCCATAGCAGGCAGTGATCCTGACTACGCCANAACCTTAGTCCCGAAGACGCCGAGGCCATAGCAGGTAGCGATCCTGACTATGCCGTCAGAGACCTTTATAATGCCATTGCGGGGGGAAATTTTCCTTCGTGGACCTTCTACATACAAGTGATGACTTTTGAACAAGCAGAGAAATGGCGCTGGAATGCGCTCGACCCCACAAAGGTTACTGGTAGCATTTTCTCACGTTTCTCTTAACATTCGAATGCTCTCGTTTGTAACATTTTCGTCAGTTTTGTTCATTGTTGTATTTTCTTGTGTAGGTATGGCCACACGCTGAATTCCCGTTGATCCCCGTCGGGAAAATAGTGCTGAACGAGAATCCGAGTAACTATTTCGCTGATGTGGAACAAATCGCCTTCAATCCAGCAAATTTAATTCCGGGCATCGAGGCAAGTTTGGACAAAATTCTACAGGTAGGAGTACCTTGTGTCTTACCGTATTAACTTATTCATGTATTTTTTTCATGATCCATAACTTAATCTACATTATATGTATAACAGAGCTGTACACTTTGTTATGCTCTAACTCCTACGGGAATAAGAAGAACATGGAAGCGAATGCGTGGCATTAGTGTTGGAAACTAGAACCAGAGAGGTAGTTCATATGAAAGGGTTTTATAAAGTATTTATTTAACAATTTTAATAGAAGTAATAAGTCATACAGAAATTAGACCTATAAGGCCACAGGAAGAAGCGAAGAAAGGAAAGGTTAATTTAAAGAAGATTGAACATGTCTCACTGAGGAACTCACCCAGTCCCGCACTCCAGACCCTCTGCCCAGATCGCCACCGGCTCCTCGGTTGGTCGCCGTTTACTTCTCTGGACACTCGCCGACTGCAACGATCTCCTTCCTTGCAGTCCAGTCCACACGTTGCGCCCCTCCATGTTTGTGTGTGCCGTAATGATTTCTGTTTGGCTCCCTTTGTGCACTGAAGGCAGAGTCTGCTAATAGTTTGTTGAATTTAGTCTGAAATGCCCTGAAGTCTGCTGGACCCACATTTTCTGTTGTTCTCTGCATTTTGTTATTGATGTTTATAAATTCCATTCCGGCTTGCTGTTACAGTGATTTAGTTTTGTAAACTCGTCTGTGACCTACTTCACAACCATTGTTGTAACAGGTTGTGCACAACTGGACCATGCATAACAACTTGTATGGTATGGCACAAATAGCAAATTACTCGAATATTAGAACTCGGATGATCTAGGATGTCTACTGAAGGCCATACGACATTCTAAGCTTACAGGTGTAGTGTTGTAAGGTAGTAAAGGGCAATATATGGCTCTCATTAAGGAAAAAATAAATATATACATTTGTTCCAATTATGCCAACAGTGTAACAACATTTATTTTATTTTTAATAGATTTCTAGACTGGATGAAGATTTTGCTGTTGCATTTAAAAGCTTATACTTCACAGGACGGAAAGTGCAAACTTGCTGTCCTTTTATTTTCAATACACTTTATCATTAAGAATGAAAATTCCCCTTGACATAATGTTGATGTTCCAACTATTTACCAGGAATAGCATATTTCATGGAAGTTTTCTTACTGGGCTGTGCTACGCGTTCACAGTAATTTCGGCAGTCACTTACTTTGCTCACATAACACAGGTGAGTATGTCATCAGTAGCGTTTGAAACTATGGGCGCTGATGCTTGAGGTGAACTCAGAACTAGCTGCTAGTGGAGTCTGTTTTATGGAGCGATATATATTTGTAATAAACGTGTGGAAATAACTTATAATAGAGAAATAGTTTAAACTATCGCTCGCCTGTAAATTTCTTAAACACGTAAACACTTAATTGTGAACACTGAAGAGCCAAAACAACTGGTACACCTGCCTAATATCGTGTAGGGCCCCCCGAGCACGCAGAAGTGCCGCAAGACGACGTGGCATGGACTCGACTAATGTCTGAAGGTATGCAGGAGGCAATTCTCACCATGAATCCTGCAGGGCAGTCCGCAAATCCTGTCTGCGGCAATTTGAGAAAGGGTTGCACGTCTGTCACGTTTAATTATTCTCGTCAGTCGTCGTTTGTCCCGTTATTTCACGATCTTTTTCCGGCCGCAGTGATGTCGAAGATGTGATGTTTTACCGGATTCCATATATTGACGGTACACTCGTGAAATCGTCGTACGCCAACATCCAAATGTTATCGCTACCTCGGAGATGCCATGTCCCATCTCTCGTGCGCCGACTATAACACCGCGTTCAAACTCGCCTAAATCTTGTTAACCTGCCATTGTAGCAGCAGTAACCGATCTAGCTTCCGACCGCATCGCGTTACTCTGATTGGTTCCATACTTCTGCGATTTGCATACGCACGCCTGTACCAGTTTTTTTTTGGCTCATCAGTGTACATCCAGCCACAGATTCCTCGTCCCATAATACTCATATCCAAATCTAATATTATTTCTAATCATTTTGACCACGTAGAGTTGTAACATCCATATTAAAAATGGAGTGTGAAAATTCAGAGTGATGTATCAATTGTTGGAGAAAAAATTGGACTACTTTTTGGTGTATTAAGTGTACCACAAAACTCTTGTTCAATATACACATTAAAAATAACAAATTTACAGAGAGGTTCTAGATACAACCTCGGTGATTATGAGGAGGTCAATTCACTCATTAATTCTTCGAGCATGTGTTGCTGCAGCTATGGCATATCTCAGAGAGCATATAGCGTAAAGTGCTCGTGCCAGCTGTTCGATAACAAATTTCTGAGCTGCGACACTGAACGGATATGTTTATACGACTGTTATAACTACATCGCTTGGATAATTGACTAGGGCAACTGTTTACATAAATAAGAGCGTTGTAATGTCATAACCATTTCTCTGACAGAGTTTGAACGTAACGAAAATAATAATGAAGTTATGCAAACTAACACTATATAGGTTGGTCCGCCTAACGAGGACACCCCCCAAAATTTCCAGAACGGTTGCAGATCACGAAATACTGTTTTCGCTAAATGAAATTACGTATGGGGGCAAGTAATTTTCCGGAAAGTGACTATTAGTTACTTGTATATAGACAGAAGTAATTAAATCACGAATGGTTTTTCCTGGAAACACACATTTATTTCAATGACATCTGAAACTACGTGCAAAGAGGAATTCAGTGATACAGCATATGCAATGGAAAGTAACACAGAAACACCAAGAAATAATGTGCAAATATGATTAAGTTAAGTGGGTCGGTAGCATGGGGCAGTGGACCTGTACTCACAGCTGTAATCAAGCAACATGTTCCGTGACTCATCCTGGTGGGACCGTTTCTTAATAGCAGTGCAGAACCAGTGCCTGTAACCTGTTATGGTACGTGGTATGGCAGTGTGTGGCTACGTACGCAATGACGTTCACGAATGAGGACAATTTTTTTTCAAACCTACCCTATTTCTAAGTATTAAGTGTACGTCCGAAGCAGGGACGGGTGCTAAATGCGTTCAAGGGCTAGGCGCAATACACCTAAGGAGAGGGAATTTCATGCAAGGAGACGTGCATCGCGGCAGAGAGAGATTAAGGCAGCCATAGCCGCAATTAGGGCCATGAACTGCATCCCTGAGTTTACCTATAGATGTAGCTATAGCGAAGAAGTGGAGGGGGAAAAACCGGCAAAGCACTGTAAACCCCTCCCAACAGGAAAGAAGTCGAAACTTGTTCATGCATTATTAAAAATGTTACAGGAGACAGCTGGTGTGGATTCCATGCTCTTTAATTTGAAGTTGAAAATCTAGAAGAGAGGGAGCGGAATTTATGGGCACTAGCGCCCTTGAGGTTGAGCTACTGTCAATATTTCTGTGTAGGCAAACCAGCACAATAATATTGACAGCAGCAATTGAATGCAGGGCCCCCCTGCTTCTCGTAGAGTGCGTCAGAAAACTGGGTAGCTCAGTCATGACACCTACTCCATCTTCGCTCTACTGCGCCGACATCAGAGTCTCTATGCTATGGGCGGGGCCGGGAAGAAATGCCCGGGGAACCACCCCCTCCCTATCCACCAAAATTGTCTTGGG
>NQII01006436.1:61117-117142 GCA_002778355.1 Clitarchus hookeri | reverse complement strand
GAAACAAAACCTTTGTTTTGGGCCAAAAGAAATTGGAATGTCAACAACTCATTTTTAATGATAGGGATGTATTTGTTTGGCTAATAATTTGTTTGCCCTGGTTCTAAAATACACTTTGAAAGACTGTTTGCCTTTTTTTATGACAATTAGGGTAGTAACATTGCCTGTCCTTCCGTTCATTGATTTGTAATAACGGTATAAGCATCCTAATAGAACAAGTTCAACAATAAACTAAAATGTATAGCAGTAAAACATTAAATATCTATTTGCGCGCGTTGGCCAGTATTTTAAATGTATGTATTTTAAAGATATTACGCTTCTATACGTAAGCAACGTAGCTGAAGTTACTATAGCATAGCATTCGTACCCGAAAGATCTAGGTTCGATTCTCGGTCATGCTTCCAGTTTTTTGTGTATTAACCGAAACTGTTTCATGTACGAGGAAAAAAAAACAAATCTTAAGTTGCCCCCACCAAAGTTTTGTTTGGGGCAACCAAATAAGATAAACAAAATCATTTGGTTACAACAACAAAATATTCCATTGTCCCTATACAAGCAATTAATTTTGTAACGCCAATCAAACTTAGTTTGGTTCAATAAAATTTTTTTATCTGTTAACGTTTGACAGTAATAAATAACAACGCCCGAGTGATAATAATATCATCAGCTTGGTCTGTTGAGTTTGTGTTTCTCATAAAGTAGCAATTATTTCACATTCATAATTTCGAATGACGTAACTGTGCAGATTTTCCATTTTCCAAAGTGACACCTTTCCCTTGTGTTTTCAGCATGACAAGTTATAAAACGGCGCGAGTTAAAAATTAAATATTATTCCACAGAAACCCCCTCAGTCGTTTCAAGTAACAACTGATCATCTTTAATAAACAACACAGCTGGTAGCAGACAAGTCAGTAAAGCAAGGCACGACTGCTCTCGTGTAACCAATTTTGCTAATTAAATTTACGCCGTTCTTTCATTTTAAAATTTTCACGTTTTTGGAATACTTTTTTTTTCCCCGTTAACATCTCAAAAACCGAGTTATGACATTTTATTCGAAGTTATATTTCTTTTGGCGTGTTGAGGGTAAAAGTTTCTTGTGGAAAGGAAGTTGCGCGTGCACAGTGTAACGAAATTCGACAGTGAACGTGGTAGGGGTATGACCCAACGCGCATGCGCGTATAGTTGCGCGCGCACGACAGTGAACGTGGTAGGGTTATGACCCAACGCGCATGCGCGTATAGTTGCGCGCGCACGACAGTGAACGTGGTAGGGTTATGACCCAACGCGCATGCGCGTATAGTTGCGCGCGCACGACAGTGAACGTGGTAGGGTTATGACCCAACGCGCATGCGCGTATCGTCTAGTTATATACAAACGCAAGGTACAAAATACACTTACATTGTTACTCCTTGTATCGATATGACTGTGAAACAGCCCGAATTTGTAAGTTCAGCGATGTCATCAGTGTGTGAATTTTGTGTAGCTGAATGTAGAATGGAAGATGGTAAAAAAAAATTGTTTTAATAGCAATTTACATTTTTCAAAATAAAAAAATTGGCGATATTATTCATTTTTAAAACGGACACTATTTCTGTATACAACAGTTGGAGGGGCATATACGGGTAGAGGTGAGTATAAGTTAGCGATGATTTTAAGTGGAGACTTTAACTTCAATTTCAGCATGGAAAATTCTGGTCCACTTATCAACTATTTGCACGAGGATTTACATCCATCCATAAATAATGACCCGGCAGTTTCTATAACATGACGTGGCACCACCATTGATACTGTATTTTCGCGAAATTTGCATAACGTTTCTACAAGACCATTTGTATAATATTTCAGTTATCACAAACAACTTGTAGCTCACATGCCCATTCAATCACCATCAGAAGAACCAATTGTAATAGATAAATTTAATTTAAATATATTTGACTATGTTTTACATGACAATGAATATAATAATTTTTTTTTAACTGCATAAATTGAATATTATTTTAATTTAACTATGTTCATTAATCAAATCTTTATTAATTGTATTTTAATGTCTTTCTTCGGTTAATTTTATCGTTTTCCTAATTAAATAAGTTATTTGCATAAGTAATACAGTTTTATTTTAGTGACGCCAAAGAAGTATAACTTCTAACGCGCACCCATATTTTTTATTCATGGAGCAACTTTTTAAATTAAAATTTCCGTGGGTAAGATTCTTCGACTAAGTGTTCTGCGAGAAAAAAAAAACAACTTTAAAATGGAATTGATTAACCGATACTTACGTTCTCTAAACAAGATGTCATTCGACGATAAGTCTTGTCAAGGTTGTAGAGCATTTTGTCGTTTCGCCACGCATTGCAGCAGACATATTCAGGGTTAAAATTCAATTCAACCACGAAGATGACTGTTCGACACTGTAAAAACATTTCTGGTAAACTTCCTAAACTGTAATCGAAATTTTTAACCTCTACAGGATTATTCTAAAATCACAGGACAATCATTGAGGGGTGTTAGAGCTCAGTAAAACAAACAATTATTGTATAGGAATATATGGGCGGAAGTGACGCGTTGAGGCACAAACACAAAAATAACACATGTAATGCAACACATTGTTTATTTACAACGTCGCCGCTAAATGCCTTTTTACAGCAATGTTTATAATAATTGCTCAAAATTGCTTCCACCGACAGTAATGCAAGCTTGGAGGCGTCGGTGGAGTGATTGGCGAACAGATTCAAATACGCCAGGTATTTCACGCACGCGTGCAGCCGCACAGGATAGTCGAGCGACGAGGTCTTCAATGGAATCAACCGGAGTCTCGTAAATGAGGGCGTTCAAATGCCCCCATAGAAACAAATGAAGACTCTATAAATGTGGTGATCGTGGTGGCCGTTAATGGGTTATGTTTTTGTGTTTGTGCCTCAACGCGTCACTTCCGCCCATATATTCCTATACAATAATTTTTGTTTTAAGTGAGCTCTACCACCACTCAATGTTTCTCCCATGATATTAGAACCAGCCTGTATATAGTATGGGAATAATACCACATGTCAGACTCCAAAAATAGGAACGTTGAGCTTTTTAACTATGCAAGTTTGGGGTCTTCCCTACGCATTTGACTGTTTTGTGGAAGAATGTAGGAACGGCTACCATGAATACATGGGAAAATAGTTTACCATTCACACTTTTTGCACTATTCGTATACATTTATTGGTAATATAACGAATTATTTCTTAGAGTGAATGTATGACGAAATGTCGGTAAACTCTACCACTTTGACTTGGCTCACTCTCGAAAGTAAAGCTCACGTGAACATGGTCGTGAAAGCTTGCAATCGTCTTGCAAGATGAAACTAAATAAGCGTCTACAAGTTTAGAAGTACACTGTTAGGAATTTTTCGGGTAAACTTCCTAACATGTAATTCAAGATATAAACCATGCATCAGTATACAAATACGGAAGTGTTTAACACGACTGTTATTTGGATATGGTAATGGGAGTACCCATTTGGCTGTTTCAACTACCTGTAAGAACAGACGTTAGCGATGCGCATCGCCGTGTTAGACCCTCGCCTAGGGTTACCATGTTTCCCATGTTTTACAGGGTTTCTCTTATTTAAGCCACATTTTCTCTAGTCTGCCATCTCACGTATTTGATAAAGTTTTATCCTGTATTTCAGAAACGTTAAATTAATAATTTTTTATTAATTAAATTCCATTGCATAATTTTTTTATAAATCTATCGTTCCCGTGACACATCCAATACTTGCAGCTTATTTATTGTCATTTATTTCTGTTTTTATCGTGGTTATGGCAATCTAGGAACTACCGTGCAAAAATACTTACGTTTTCTGTTAGACGTTGCTCAACGCTAAATCCGTTCGCCAGCGAACCAACCTTTTTTCTTTATACATAAAATACTCTGAATTAATATAAAGAAGGTTGTTTGTTGACTACATGTAGTGTTTTAAGATTTACTTTTTATATCCTCCTAACGGAAAAAAGCCTACAGCGCAGTAATAAGGCGATTTCACAGTCATTTTCCATAATGACCCTTATTTTCTGTTTTTTTAATTTGGCAACCCTACCTGGCACCACAACCACTACAGCCAGTGCAGGAGGAGGACAGACGGACAACACGAGGAGTCGCCAGCGACAAGGGCATTCAAAACGGAAGTCAAGGTCGTCCATGACGACCTCGACTGTCGCGAAGTGTTTGCACGTCGGGGGCCTACATTTTCCAAAACAAAAGCAGATGTAGAAGCAAACGCCTACCTGGAAACCATTGTAACTGGAGAAGACTCACGGGCGCACCATCACACGACTGAAACCAAGCGGTCTTTGATGGTATGGATGCATGGGAGATCACCACCGACGAATAAGTTCAAAGCAGCGTCCTTAACCAGCAAGTCTACAAACTGTAATTATTTTTTTTTTTTTTTTGTATTTGTAAGGAGCTTTTTTGTAAACTTGTTGCTAATTATTTTTGTAAGGGTACAATTAAATTACCGTAAACTTCACAAAACCTTAGTGGGGAACGTGTAAAACAAATGTCGAATTTTAATAGGCAAATATCGTGGACTTCAAATTTGTTATAAATATCGAGCTACGTAAAAAAAAATGTGTATGTTTTCGTAAATAATGAGTTGTAAATAGACGTGCAGTTACAAGAAAATATTTGGCAACTGCGTAGTTTCCAAAGAATGATTGCTGGTAGCAGGTGCATAAATGTTTCACTACGTCGTCACTTTGCTCTGGGATGCGCAAGGTTTTTGTTACGCCTCAAGTTTCTGCCGCGTGTATATGTGACATTGTAAAACATTACGATCGCTAAGGGTGGTGATTCGCAGGAAATGGCCAGGTCGTTTGCCCAAGAGGTAAACACGGTGGTGCCACAGAGTGTATAAAGATACAGACGAAAATGCGTGGCAAATCCTTGCGTTGGTCCGCTGGAAANCACGGTGGTGCCACAGAGTGTATAAAGATACAGACGAAAATGCGTGGCAAATCCTTGCGTTGGTCCGCTGGAAAAAGAAGAAGAAGAAGAAGAGTGAAGTGAAAACAGAGTTCTGCAAAAGAGCTTCGCGGTAGCAACAAACAATATTATGTCCCAGCAACATAATGTTATGCTAGTTTATTTCAGTAATGTTTGTTGCGGGAAGAATCCAAATTTTGTTGAAGCAACTCTCTGTTCTGTTGTAGGATATTTATTCATAGTCGCAGATACAAGCACAGATAAGACCACAACTTTCAGTTATGTCTCAGTTACTATCCACCGTAACAAAATTTAGGTTTGCACCAATATCTAGTCTGACTGCTGTCTCTATATAAAATGTCTAGATGCTTTGTAGGTAGTGAAATTTGGTTCCTACAACGATATTTTTTTCTCAATGTTGATGTTCCCATCCTCTGATTGGCTGTGCGAGGTTATGACCTTGGACCTTGCGTCTGATTGGCTACTGCGTGCCGCGGAAGGTTCCCTATTGGCTGGGCTGCCGACTGGGTAGTAGGTTACCAGGTGCTGATTGGCGCACGACGTTTCCAACATGGTTCCGGCAAGTAACGCCACTTCGCTAACGTGTGAAGTTGGAGTTTGCTATACAAGAGGCTGTTTCTCTTCTGTGTTGTCACGTGCTCTGTGATAATGCCAGACCTCACACTGCACGGGCAACAGAGGAACTCTTTGCAATCCCCTCACTAAACATCATGAAGTATCCTCTTTATAGTCCGGATCTCTCCCCGTTATATTTCAATTTCTTTGGGCATCTAAAAACACAGCTTGGTGGAAGACGAGTTCAAGATGACGCAAGTGTTCAGGGTTCCTCTCTGCGGTCAGTTTTAACTTCAAAATCCTGATTTCTTCAGTAAGGGAATATTCAAGCTTATGGCACGCTGATATTGCTGCATAAGTATGGCCAGTGACTTTTCGCGTAAAAATCGGAGCACACAGTAGACTTCAATACTATAAACACACCTCAGCTGTTGTTATACCTCCATTGGCTGCTGGTGCCGTGTCCGCCTTTGACCAAGCCACTCAGGACTAAGTAACTCCGACACCGAACCTTCGTGATTCGTGCGCAAACGGTTAACACGGGCCAGAACATTTTTTAGCCAATCAAAGAAGCTGGACGACCCTACAGTGCTTTGGACTGTATCTTGTCTCGAAATATTTTCACGAAATATCAATACCTCTACGCATAAGTGATCTAGGCGATTATGCACATATATGTAAAAATAAGTGTGCCATTCAACACTGTAAATGTCATTTGTATATTCGGTGCAATAAGTTCCCTTGTCTTAAGAGGTAGACCGTACTTGTTGATAATCGTCTATATAACTTTACCAAAGACATCAGTAAAGACCATGGTTACGTGTGAATTATAAATTAATGAAGAAAAATCTTTAAATGCTATACAATGGAGACGAATCCAAGTGCGTTTTATTTATTTCCGTAATACTTTATATATTTGTCAGTTAAGTAAAAGCCTATAAAGACCGTTTAAAGAGAAATGTACGTGAACGTTAACTCGTCAAGTAGTACCAATAACACTAGCATTTGTGAATACATTGATACACAGCTAAACAATTACAAAAGATTAATAAATACGCATGAAATTACGTAAAGCAATTTGAATATCATGTTATGCAGCTCGGTGTTTGAATTTCTGCATCTGGTTGAGACTTAAAAAAACAGATAAAAATTAAGTGCACATTTATCCTGTTATTCCCTCACAGGCATGTCAGAATGTTGAGAGTAAGAAAGTCACTGTATGGTTTTCTCTGGCTGTTATTATAGGGGTAGAAACAGACCATTGGCCACCCCGGCCGTACAGGTCGGGTACACTCCCTTTCTCGCCACTCCCAGTGATACCATACGATTTCGTCGAGCCAGTGCCGGCAGCTGAGACGTAGATCACTTTGGCGGTCTTCTTTTGGTAGGTCGTTAATCCCGACGTAAAACTGAGCGGGGTTTTGCGATCTGCGGTCCGTACGACAGTTTCTACGCAAATTCTACGTCCGGAAAATCCAGCCTGCGTTATTATCTCATAAAATTATTGATTTATGTTTTTAGTAACCTCGCAAATATTAACGACTCGCCTGGCTTTCCTCGGGCGCATCATTAGTCTGAGTTAGGACGCTGATATATGATAATACCATTAAGATATTTGAAACTCACCGAAGCCGCTGTCATATTTCTCAATGCACGTATATTTCTATATATAAAAAGGAATAAGAACTAGAAAACCTCTGTATTCCAGAAAAAGAACGGGAAATAATGACCTCAAACTTCAGAGTAAAATTGTATGCATAGAAATGCGATAGCATTACCAAACATTTGCGGGTCTGATTTTTCATTTTTTTTTGTATTTAATCACGTTGTGAGTGGCGTAAATAAATAAACATGGGCATTTTTAATTAATTTTACTTATCTGATGAGTGAATATAGTTGCTGGCAATTTAAAAAATATGGGTTTACAAAATAAAAAGAAACTACTGGTTGACTTAGAATGAAAATTACATTCAAAGTATTTTAATTTTTCTAAATGCCTCACGTATAGCTGGCACTATTTCGAGCACTTAAACACAGTATACATTTTATTTGTGAGACTACAAATTTTTTTTTGGAAAGAAGCTGCCAATATTATTGTTGTTACAGTATAGGTAAATTATAGTAATTTTTACAACACTGTAATGTAGATTATGTAAAACTAACGTTGAATTTTATAAAGCAAATACTGTAGACTTCATGAGAGTTAATAATATGGAGAGAGTGAAGAGATTGGATTGGCTTTTAACATCGAGGTCTTACGAGTCGTTTACGGTGAAATGAGGTGAGAATGAGGCAGTGCCGGAACGCAAGAACGAGGGAAACGGGAGATCCCCGAGCAAAACACACCGACCAGCGGTATCGTCCGGCATGATTCCCAAGTTCGGAAATTCGGGGGTGACCCTGCGGGGAATCGAACCCGGTTCACCTTGGTAGAAGGTGAGTAGTCTGACCACCACACCACCGTGGCCCCTCTATAAATACAGAAAAACGTAAACAAATTTGTACGCTTATTAAAACGGCGTACTGCAAAGATACGAAATTTCACGCATTCATTTACAGGAAAAAAATGTGCAAGTATTTTCCCGTGCAATTATAAACTGCCGTCACAGCTGTATCTTTAGAGAGTCGAAGTGAAAACCTACAAAATTAGCACTTACAGGTAGCTGTTTTGGTGCTTCCTTCAATTTCTGCAAAAGTAACATGACAGGGTTACATAGTTTGACGCTGACAGACGTAAGAAAAAAAAATACACACTTCACGCCAAATCAGTGCCTTGGCGATTTTCATATTGCGTACCTGTTTCGTCAGTAAGGTCAGTTAACGATGAAATACGTTAACGTAATAACGTCTGTCAATCAGAATGAAAGAAAGTATTTTCAAGAATCGGTTGATGGTTATCGCGTACGTGTCGTGCAGGAACATGCTCGACGTGGAGACGCGTAGGAAATGGCGATATTTTATTTCCTATTGTGTAGCCTAAGGTCTTCAGCCAATATATGAATGGAGGGAAAGATGAATTAGAAGTAATTTATCGCATTTATTGAAATGTACATTATTTCCAAACAAATACTTGCGTTTTTATTTTCGTTTATACATTTAAAAAAAATACGTTTAAATTGTACTGCTATGGGCAGACACCCGTACAGGGCGCAGAGTCGTGTTACTTCCTTACGCGCGGTCCCGGCGCTGTAGGAAGTGACACGCCTCGACCTTCCCCCCTCCAGGCAGACTCGCCCGCGGCTACGTCGCCCGGCGGCCGGGGGATGATTGACAGTCGACCTGGCTGGCATCACAGACCCCTCCACGCGTTAAGAATAATCCTCGGAGTTGAAGTGAGCACTTGAAACACGCCTTCGTATCAAAAAACGTATATTTAATATTTATTTATTTTCGAGATACAGTTATAACATATTCGAAAGTTTTTAAATTACATATTTTCTACCAAAAATCTGCAACGCACTTCACGCGCCAGCCAGTTGGAGGCCTTAATTAATAATCTTTTCCGACTTGAAATTTTGCTCTTCGCCACTGGAATGGATGGGGCGAGATTATGCTGACCCCAAGCAGAGTTGGCTGTCTTATGCAAAAAACTATTTCTCTACACTGCGAGAAAGACCAACAGAACAATTTTTTGTTTAGGGCCTAAAATATATTTAGTAGTCCGAAATTTTTTTTTCAGTACACAAATTTAGAAAAGCAACTAATTAAATTGAATCAAACTGTCAACAAAATATTTCGTTTTATCAGCTGTATGTATTTTTTTGGCCACTAATTTGATTGCGGTCTTTCAAAAATGCAGTTCAAGAGTTTATTTACAAGTTTTTTATAATTGGGGTAGTATAGTGTTTTTTACTGCATTCATTGCAGCTTAATAAAGGTATAAACATTCTTATAAAACATGTTGAGTAGGAAATTAATAAGTAAAGTTCGAAACATTCATTTGCGCACGTCGTCCAGTATTTGAAATGTACGTTTTTTTTTAAATATTCCGATTGCGCCAGTATTCACATGGAGTTCTGCCCTCGCAGCTGAGTGGCAGTGTGGCCGACTTGTAGTTGTGAGGGTCGCGAGTTTGAACCCCGGTTCCTCCGCGGAAGATTTTCCAGTTTGCATGTCTCACACATGCGAGCTGTGAATTTGTTACCTGGTTGGTCTAACTCGAGTTCGTCAAACGTCGCCGTCACGACGTCAGCTACCAGCCAATGGAACAGGGAAAGAAACGGACAACGGAAAGACGTAAATGATCCCTGGGGTCGGAAGTGTAAGTGTGTGTGTGGGTGTGTGTTGTCGCTAAGAAGGTTCTGACTGTCCCGACGCGGCCCTCGGCATGCGTGTGCTTGGCGCGATACTACACATGCCCCTTGGAAACTCTCCCTTTCTCTGCCACGAGTACCGCGCCTTCTGGAGAATAATAATAACAAGATCAAGAANATGCCCCTTGGAAACTCTCCCTTTCTCTGCCACGAGTACCGCGCCTTCTGGAGAATAATAATAACAAGATCAAGAAAGACGAGGGAAAGAAGACGGAAGTGACGAGCGGGCGGTGGCAGAGAATCGCGACGAGGCCCTTGCCATGTTTGCTCTTAGCGCTATAGCTGTGTAACCCAGGGAAACTCTTCTCGCCCGTCTGGATACTAGTCATGACTTGCTTCCTACCGACATCCACTGATGTGACGGTTCGGAAAGTCTGCAGTGGGGTATATAATTATGCTCCTTGCGTTCGTTGGACGAGGAGGCGGGGAACAATTCTGGTTTACCGTTTGTCCCCCAAATCTAAGTCCAGTCCCTCACTCGAGCGCACTGAGCCGTGTTTTGTGTTAAGGGTATACCGCCATACTTAATTTTTCGTCAAAAAATGATACGATCGGTTCGCGTTAGGTATGTATGCTTAAATTCATAGGTTAACAAATTAGATTCTGTTCGGCCCAGCATAGCGGATTTGAAAAAAAAAACGCTAGTTCCCGGTGTTACCCTGCGATACAAAAGAGCCGATTTAGCTTTTTGTTTGTGGGAGTTTAAAGTAAAGTATAAAGTCAGTGCTCCTGGTATTATATAACCTTTTAATAGGTGTCGGTCACCAGGAGGAGAGGTTTGGTGAGGCCAGAGCCGGTTCCACCGGGAACTTGTCACAACGTCACACACTCTTTGTCCAATGCCACATGTATCTGTCACTGTCAATAAATTCAACTATTAAAAAATATACAAAATATCTTAGCTGAGGTGGATACATCGTAGCGTTTGCGTGCAGCTGGATTAGGTTCGAATCAGTTCGAGTTTTGAATTTTTTTTTTTACTTACCGAAACGGTTAGATGTGCTTAGATCGAAACAAATCTTTAGTTGCTCCAACTAAACATTGGTTTGGGGCAACCAAATAAGAACAACAAAATAATTTCGTTTAAAAAACAATTCGTTTTGATGAGTAAAAAAAAACCGTTATTCAACAAAACTTTTTTCTCAGATACTTTATGGTGAAACTACACGAGCAGGAGCACCCCGAGGTAACACAATGACCATCGGAAAAATTCGCCTCGTTGCCCAAAAGTGCATAGAGATACACTGTAAACCTTCTTGTGGTTTTGCAAGCAATTCTGGGCAAACCAGTTGCCAAAATCATTTTTAAAGCATGACACGTAAATGGGAGCTCGTATTACAACATGTCACTGTGGAATTGGTAAAACTGGGATTCGATTCAAACGTTTTCTGAACAAGGAGATACAGAAAAGATATTTCACTTTTCATTAAACAGTATGTCGTTAAATTGCAATATTTTAAAATTTTACTGATAAAGGTAAATTTTTTGCCAACTTACAAATACGAAAATTTTTTTTACACACTTTTGACGGGAGCAATAAATCGAAAACATACAAATATTCCTTATTTAACATTTAAATTTGTTAATATATTCTCTTACTGGTTACGTTTACGCCTTTAAGTAACTCTACACATTGTTTCAACGTTAAACTATCAGATATTCACATATTATATATTTGTATAGGGTGTTATAGATAGAGCTGGAAAATTCGCGAGTTCAATGATCTGCAGGCTACACTCTACAGTCTTATGTACAACTATGCTGATATCAACTACGCATTGGTTGTCTGCTGTCACAGTGGTAGGCGAAAATTGGACACCGTTCTCCAGGAGGTGTCGAACACCGCGTGGAACAATGGCTAAAGTTATATAAACGCACGTGTTTTGAATCCTAGCTTGTCCCAAAATGAATCCGCGAATTCTTCAGGTCTCTAGTTATAGAGAGTAAAATTTATATTTTTACATGTCATCGTAAGAACCTCCCGAATATTATTTTTCATCATCGAAAATAATGCGACACTATATGTATTAGGCATAAACATTAAATATTTTTTCCTCGTACTAGTTTATGATTACTGCAGCCAAATTCTGTGAACAGCGTTCNATGCCCCTTGGAAACTCTCCCTTTCTCTGCCACGAGTACCGCGCCTTCTGGAGAATAATAATAACAAGATCAAGAAAGACGAGGGAAAGAAGACGGAAGTGACGAGCGGGCGGTGGCAGAGAATCGCGACGAGGCCCTTGCCATGTTTGCTCTTAGCGCTATAGCTGTGTAACCCAGGGAAACTCTTCTCGCCCGTCTGGATACTAGTCATGACTTGCTTCCTACCGACATCCACTGATGTGACGGTTCGGAAAGTCTGCAGTGGGGTATATAATTATGCTCCTTGCGTTCGNGTGTTTTCTGGGGCGAGGAGGCGGGGAACAATTCTCGTTTACCGTTTGTCCCCCAAATCTAAGTCCAGTCCCTCACTCGAGCGCACTGAGCCGTGTTTTGTGTTAAGGGTGTGCCGCCGTGCTTAATTTCTCGTGAAAGAAGGACTCACGCTGTTCGCGTTAGGTATGTATGCTTAAATTATTAGGTTTTCAAATTAGATTCTGTTCAGTCCAGCACGGCGGATTCTCGGTGTTACCCTGCGATACAAAAGAGCCGATTTAGCTTTTTGTTTGTGGGTGTTTAATGTAAAGTATAAAGTCAGTGCTCCTGGTATTATATAACCTTTAAATAGGTATCGGCCACCAGGAGGGGAGGTTTGGTGAGGCCAGAGCCGGTTCCACTGGGAACTTGTCACAACGTCACACACTCTTTGTCCAATGCCACATGTATCTGTCACTGTCAATAAATTCAACTATTAAAAAATATACAAAATCTCTTAGCTGAGGTGGATACGTCGTAGCGTTCGCGTGCAGCTGGATTAGCTTCGAATCAGTTCGAGTTTTGAATATATTTTTTTTTACTAACCGCAACGGTTAGATGCCCGTAGATCGAAACACATATTTAGTTGCTCCAACCAAATATTGGTTTGGGGCAACCAAATAAGAACAACATTTGGTTTCAAAAACAATTCGTTTTGATGAGTAAAAAAAAAACTGCTATTCAACAAAACTTTTTTCTCAGATACTTTTCGGTGAAACTACACGAGCAGGAGCACCCCGAGGTAACACAATGACCATCGGAAAAATTCGCCTCGTTGCCCAAAAGTGCATAGAGATAAACTGTAAACCTTCTTGTGGTTTTACAAGCAATTCTGGGCAAACCAGTTGCCAAAATTGTTTCTAAATTTCTAAAGCACAACACGTAAATGAGGGCACGTTTTACAACATATCACTGTGGAATTTGCAAAAATGGGATTAGATTCGAACGTTTTCTGAACAAGGAGATACGGAAAAGATTTTATACGTTTCATTTAACAGTATGACGTAAAAGTGCAATACTTAAATTTTACTGATACAGGCACATTTTTTGCCAACTTACAAGCACAATTTTTTTTTTACAGACATTCAACGGGAGCAATAAATCGAAAACATACAAATATTCCTTATTTAATATTTAAATGTGTTAATATATTCTCTCACTGGCTACGTTTACGCCTTTAAGTAACTCTAGACATTGTTTCTAAGTTAAACTCTCCGATATTCACATATTATTATATATTTTTTTATAGTGTTTTAAAGCAAGAGACCTGAAAATATGCGAGTTTAATGACCTGCAGGCCAGACTCTACAGTCTTATGTACAAATATGCTGATATAAACTGCGCATTGGTTGTTTGCTGTCACAGTGGTAGGCGACAATTGGACACCGTTCTCAAGGAGGTGTCAAACACCGCGTGGACCAATGGCTAAAGTTATATAAACGCACGTGTTTTGAATCCTAGATTGTCCCAAAATGAATCCGCGAATTCTTCAGGTCTCTAGTTATAGAGAGTAAAATTTTCTATTTTTACATGTCATCGTAAGAAGCTCACGAATATTATTTTTTATCATCGAAAATAAAGCGACACGATATGTATTAGGCATAAACATGAAATATTTTTTCCTCCTAATAGTTTATGATTACTGCAGCCAAATTCTGTAAACAGCGTACCCGACGCGCATTCTGGTGTGCTTCTGAAGCAACTCGGCCTCACAGCTGTCTAAACAAACACAGACGCGACGTTCAACTCTGTTCATGTATTTCACTTTTCGTTCAATTTACGTATTGCACTCGTTGTTTTGGTCCGGCGTCCCTGCGTTCGGCGCGTTGCACCGCTTGCCCTGGGGCCACTGCGCAAACACTGGGGTTTCGATGTTTTCGCACGCCTAATGCTGTTTGCTTGTGTAAGTAAAACCGCAGCGCTTTGTTTGTACTTCCCAAACGAAAATATCATTTGGTTTCGTAGTTGATCTAGGGGTATGTTTTTTCTCCTGCTTTGATATTGTGAACTACATATTCGAAGTTTTTTTAAAGTTTTGAGGATTTGTTTGTTGAAGATAGGAATGTAACGTGAATACCCTTATGCACTGATAAGTCACTNTAAACTACATTTTCGAAGTTTTTTAAAGTTTTGAGGATTTGTTTGTTGAAGATAGGAATGTAACGTGAATACCCTTATGCACTGATAAGTCACTTTGATGATACATAAACTTCTACGTAACAAGATATAGTATTTAACGTACTCAGAACTGTTATATGTTAAGATGTTCTACGCCTTACGCCAACATTTTAAAGATTGGATAAAAAAAATTGCCTGGAAGAGAAAAACGAAGGGTGAAATTTATTATGGGCCTTAGTGCTGAAAAGGAAACCCAATAAGAAATTTAAGTTGTTGTACTTGAAATTTGAACAAGCATATTTGTATGAGCACCAAATAAATCTAAATGTACAAAAAATTTTACTAGCTATTAAGTAATTATTTTATTCAGTGAATCATCATTTAAAATTTTGCCTTTTCAGGATTAGTGGAATGAAAAGCCCGCTGAATAGTATGCAAATAATTACTGACTTCAGAAGTTGGAGTAGATTGTGTTATAAAGACTTCAACACGGAATATATTGTCGGAATAGATACAATCGTACCAGGACCACAGAAAAAAGGCAAGTAAATACACGTACAATCAACCAAATAGCGTCTACGGTGAGCTATAAACCGGGAAACTCTTAAGACTCGCCAGATAAAACTGTCGTCGGCAACGACATAATTATTCACAAGCAGTTCAAATATTCACAATAACAAGTAATTAATGCTGGTTGGTACATGAGCAGTTACACTGAAGAGCAAAAAAAACTGGTACTCCTGCTTAATATCGTGTAGGGCTCCCGCGAGCACGCAGAAGTGCCGCAAGATGACGTGGCATAGACTCGAATTATGTCTGAAGGTATGCAGGAGGCCTTTAAATCTGCGCCAATGGGAGAAAGGGTTGCACGTTTGTCACGTTTAATGATTCTCATCAGTCGTCGTTTGTCCCGTTTGTTCACGATCTTTTTCCGGCGGTAGTGATGTCGAAGATTTGATGTTTTACCGGATTCCCGATATCCACGGTACACTCGTGAAATGGTCGTACGCAAAAATCCAAATTTTATCGCCACCTCGGGGATTCTATGTCCCATCTNCCACGGTACACTCGTGAAATGGTCGTACGCAAAAATCCAAATTTTATCGCCACCTCGGGGATTCTATGTCCCATCTCTCGTGCGCCGACTATAACACCACGTTCAAACTCACTTAAATCTTGACAACCTGCCATTGTANCCCATCTCTCGTGCGCCGACTATAACACCACGTTCAAACTCACTTAAATCTTGACAACCTGCCATTGTAGCAGCAGCAACTGACCTAGCAACTTTGCCAGACGCTTGTTGTCTTATATGGGCGCTGCCGACCGCATCGCGTTACTCTAATTGATTCCATACCTCTGTTATTTGCATAGGCACGCCTGTACCAGTTTTTTTGGCTCTTCAGTGTATAATATATAAAACGTTTTCATATATGTGCCAATAATCTCTTCACATAAATTGACGCCAATTTACTCCCATAGATTTAGTTGATTCCAGAGATTTAAAATCGTTACTTTGTTTATCATTCAGTTACACACAAACTAAATAAAATCTTCAAAGTCTATATCCGTCGTGGAGTAACACAAAAAAAAANGTTTATCATTCAGTTACACACAAACTAAATAAAATCTTCAAAGTCTATATCCGTCGTGGAGTAACACAAAAAAAAAAGTATGGCCCCTTGAACCGGATTGGCTGACACTGCATCACATTTACGTAATATTGAAGTTGAGTCGATTTCTCGCGTGGATAATTTAACATTACGTCGATCCTAATTCAATGTAAATACACTGCCCCAGGATATATATATATATATATATATATATATATTTATATATAACAATAATGTACGCATCTGGAAGTGACGAGAAAGCAAAGTTATCGCAACGAAGTTCACGTTAACAACAATTCGAATGGCCTTAAAGGCTGAACTCATTAATGATAATATGTTTTGGCGGTCTCATTTAAACACGTTTAATTAAATGGTTAATAAATTAACATGTTCGCATGGTTACACCTTTGAAACTGAATGCAAACGGAAGGAAATCACAACCTCAAAAAACACGCTCTATAATAGCTTCCACTATATTTATAGTTGAGCTCTTTTATAAATGTCAATATAATCAAACTTTTTCTGACTGTAAAATTACAAATTATATCGGTTTTTTATAGCTTTTTATACATTTTAATGAATACAGAAAATACCTGCAAATTCAGCTACAATAACAGCACTGTTAATTTGCGTCACATAAGCCAATTACAGTACAATGCAGAATAAAAGTCGTTAAGACGTTACATTGTCAAAATTTTCCTTCAATCTGCTATCAATAAGTTTGGTGAAATAAAGTTAGAAGGTTGTGACGTCATGTTTGTCTGTAAAAGTGAGATGATGGGTTCTAAAATGTACTTGACGTTTCACGCGTTCAGCCAATCAGATTCGTGCCTAACCAAATCGGCTGGTTCCAACATCACGATAATTTAAAATTGCATACAATTGAAGCAAACGAAATAAGATTATGAATATTATGTATTTATATAAAGGAATTTTTTAATCATGAATGCTGTTTTAAGCGATTTTTTTCACGATGATATAAAGAACTCAGAGGCAATAAATGTAATTGTGCAGGGAACATCTCTAATGAATAAAATATAACTTTTGTAAAGAAGTGAAAACAAATTACAACTTCCATTTCTTTCCTTTCTTTAGTGGGCTTCACAAAAACGCAACAGCAGCATCTCATTTAGAAAATATTTTTTTAAAAAGACACAGATTAAACTTTCCCAATAAACGCAATTTCACAATGTTACAAATGTTCAAATTCATTCAAAATTATTTCATACAATTTGTTGAATGTAAAAATTTTATGGCGGTACTTCGTCTTAAAATTTTATTGTCAAATACCTTTGAAAGCGAAAACTTGATAGAGTGACAGGGGCTTTGCACAAGCTCCTTCCTTTGAAGAAGTGACTGCGATATGAACTGGTTCGGAGACATGTAACGTATGTAGGATATTCGCAGATTCTTTATACATTTTGAAATAAACCTTTGAAAAATCACCCCACGTATGACATGCTTGGTTGGTTAGTAAATATGTCATGTATCACAAAGAGTTTTATATTTGTGTTAACATTACAAATCATATATTTTCGGTTAAATTAAATTTTACATTCCATTTCATATAAAAAATATAATATTTCATTTATAATTTATAAATAATTTACATACAGGGAGAAATAAGGTGTGTTGGTAATGCCTAGTAATAAATAGTTCTTGGGAAATATTACACTCAGAGCGCACGAATTCAGTGTGCTGTCCCATTAGTAAAATTTTCTAGACATAGTTGCATGAGACGGAGGAATATCCAGAAAGATGAACTTTACAAGGGCTCAATGAAAGTTGGACTATGAGTGGACTAGATAGATCTGAACATGTTTGAAGTGAAGAAGTTCTGCGTCCCGTCTGACGGCGGGGTAAAGCGTATTCGGAACACGTGTTGTCGGGTTTTGGGTCTCGTTTGTATAAGGAATCACAAAATCACTCCGGCATTCGCCTTGAAAAAAAACTCGCAGTCAGGAAGACAGAAGGGCGAATAGAACCAGAGTAGTCACCACCGCAATTATAGTGGCACAGAGTGTACACACACACCGAGGGATAACATTGCATGGCGGTTCCTTTGACGTGGGCGTGCCTGTTCTCCGATTGGCTGCGCAGGCTTGGTAACGAGCCTGATTGGCTGCTGCGTGCCGGAGATGAGTAAAGAGACCTGGGCGGCTCTCGACATCGTGGNTTTTCCCGCGTGCGACCCGGGCGGCACCGCCGGTAGTCGATCCCGGTTCGCCTAGGTGGGAGGCGAGCGATATGACCACCGAACCACCGCGGCCCTTCCCCAAGCACGGCGCATCCCTCCCCGCACCAAGGTGACCTTAAGAGCGAGAGTCTCAAGAGTACAGCCAGAGTTCAGGTGTGGCCGGCTGTTGTGTTGGCCTGAATTTACCCGCGGCGATCGGTCGTATCTCGATCCCCGTGCCCGATACGACGGATACCCTCCTTAAATAATGGCCAGGCGGCTGGTGCTAAGGTTCGTTATCGTAAGCTGCGAACGATTCCCTACCCATATTGGCTGGGCCTCCGGCTAAATGCCGGAGTGGCGTTCCATCATTTTACTGGCCATTAACGCCAACTTTTGTGGCGTCCGCTGCTGGAGTTAGTGGAATAACCGGCTGTTTCACACCTGTGCTGTTCCACTATTCTACTACTGCGCCACCTCGTGCGTAGTTGCTTTCGTAATTCAGGTCATACTTCTGTATTCGTGCCGTCAGTTAATAACATTTTGGGTAAATTTAAGATGTAATGCCATCGTTCGAATAGCATTGTGACTTACGAGCGTGTGCAATAAAACGCGACTATAAAGAACATAAACGTTGATGAATCCATTCACGGTTAATTGCAATCAAGGGCGCATCCAGGGGGAGCGGTTAAGCCCTTGAGCCCCTCACTTGGAGCTTGATTTTACACTCGGTAAAATGAGATTGTTCCTTAAACTAAGTGAAATTTTAATGATTCCTTATTATTAGGTACACGTATTCTAGTAACAAGAAACTTCATGAAGTATTTAAAGAGCGTATCCATTATGTCCCGGCATTTAATTGGAGCAATAAAACTTGATGACTAATGGTCAGTTTGAGGTTTGAATGTGCCGCCTCTTCAAGAAGCGCTCTCCTCAAAAGTTTTCTGTATCCGCTACTGAACCAAATATTAGTTTTATGCATTCCCTACCAATCACTGCGCAGGGAAAAAAATTAATTATTTACTTGTCAAACTGCTTTTTGCCTTATTTATTAGTAAAATTTTAATAATGCATTTGACACTTGCACCAACTTTTTAAATTATATATAACATGAATTTTCACAAACATATAAATTGTTAATACTAATGATATTAAATAAAACATTTAACACACCAATCATGCAGCAAACGTATGAGTTCATAGAAGAGTTTAATAATTTTTAATGGTCTGCTTTCACACAAGCATAATTTGATACCACACCAAGTAAATTTTTTGAAAATAATATTGCCATATCTCTAACTCATTCGCTAAGAAATAATGAGTTTTTTCGTTCCTGGTTTTTGAAGAAACTAAGCTACAGAAGTCATAAGCAGTTCAAAATATCACAGTTATGGTTTTAGCACGAGAAAATTGTAATTATTTTTTTCAATATCATCAATAATATATGATAAGTCTCAAATTTCCATGTTCCTCGTATGTCTTGTGTCCACCAACTCTGGTAAAATGCAGCTGTAACATAATTTTGTAAGATGAGATTCCATCTCTTGTTTCCAAAAATTTTCATCTCTCTCAATTTTAAATACGGCCATATATTTCTCCACTGAAGTCCAAACACCAAAAATGCAATATTCCCTCTCTGAAATGTACATTTAGCCCTGAACTTGATAAAAATATTCATGTGCTTTCGTTAGGCCCCGTTTATCTCCTTCGAAGCTACACTATCGTATGTTGCATTCTTTGACAGCTGCAATAACATATTTTCCAAATGCTGACTTTGGACATTTTACTTCTGCCTTTTTCTCCAATTCCGCCATCAGGAGTGGCACCCAAGAAAAGCAAGGCCTCGTCAATTAAAAAGTCCTCGTTTTCCAACTTTAATTCCTTCTTGTTCTTTCTAGTTGTTCAATATCAGCTAGCCGGTGCACGCCTACAACCACCGTGTTTCAAGCCAATTTCCGCTTCCTGCCTGGATAAGTGTATCTCTTTCTAACTGACACCGCTCCTCTTGTGTTGGTTTCAATCCACTGAGAATTTCTCGCGTTTGTTCTTTGAGTGTTTCTGGATCCACGTCAGACTGTTAGCATCGGTGCCCACAATCCTTAGCTCCGAAGGTTTTAGTCAGAGCTTTTTTGGCTGCGTTTTTAGGAGATTTTTTTTTCTCTTAATTCTCGTCTTCTAAGTTACCGCCGTCTAGATTCTAACTTTTTGAAATTTTGTTCAGACCAACACCCTTGAACGTTCTTTTGTGCAGCGCATATTGAGGTGTTCATAGTTGGCCCTGCAGCACATGAACATCTCCCTTGATAGGATCGTTTCGGTTCCAATGGTACCCTTTTCCCTCCAGAAAATGTCTCAGCTATTGAATTGAATTGATCAACTTTGTTGCTATCCACGTCGTGTGTGAGACTCCGAGAATGTGCAGCCAAGTACTCGCAAGCTGTCTGAATATTGGAAAACAAACCACTGTTTACCAATTCTGGGACAAGACATGTCTCGCCGTCTGCCTCGACCATGGCAGAAGTAACCTACAAAAGTGCAATAGTTGTGCTCGCCAAACACGTGGCTCGGTCCATGATCAATATCGCATTTCAACTGTGAAGCTTTGGCATGAACATTGGCGTCCTGTGATTTTCTATAGGTGATTGCTTTTTGCATCCCGATGGATAATTTGCACGTTTTGCTGTAAACCGTTTTCCTCAGAGTTGGATTCCCAAGAGTTACATTTTCACTAAACGATGTAATTTTCTTCGTGTAATTGCGGAGCAGATGATTCCCACCTTCTATCTTATCGACAGTAAGATTTTGGTGAGGCCTAGCTTCGAGAATTTTCTTGTATACACTGCTGTACCCGTCGACTATAACTCTGGCATACTTGATGTTATACATTTCTACGCTCTTTTTGAATCCTTCTACTTTTATGTTGTCTTTAATGGTACTTGGGCTTCTGTCATGGTTTTTATAGCAGTTGTGTGCAGGAATACATTCACCATCTTCCGCCCGAGCGCAAACATAACAGCATTTGTTTGCAACTGCCGTGAACGAAACTTCGTTAGTGCGATACCCTACCATCGCAGCTACCCGGTAGAATGCGTCGTATTTAAGTTTATACGAGTGTTTGCACCAACATCCATCCACAACATAAGTAATTAGAGGAATGTTGTTCTCGTCAACTTCACCATTGGCTCTGGCTAATGCAGCTTCAAGTGCAGCCTATTCCATTTTTTTCTGTTCTTGCTTTTCCCCCCGCCATTACAGATAATGTCGTGGGATTTGGAGTAAGTTTACTGGTGCCATGCAATGCACACCTGACTGCTGCAAAGAATTTTTCTAAATGGGAAAATCCTGCTCCAATGCACATAACAACAGTAACATTTACATAACATAGTACTGTAACGCAAGTTTCCATCGAAATAAGAAGACATGCAAATGAGGTCAGCGTTATGCATTTGCCGATTTCATACCAGTCATGAAGCATGCATTACCTAATTTATACGAGATAACCATACTTACATCCAAGAAATTCTAATTTTTATGGCAACACAGTGAAAATTTGTTTCCCTCTTTGTGAATAAAATGTAAGCATGACGACTAATTTTACAATGTTGAAAATTATGAGATAGGCTAGGAAAGAAAAGTTTGTATTTTCTGATGCCTATGTTGGTAATACTTTTGTCACATGTGGCTTAAGTATTTCGTGATAATGTATAAATTTTATTTATATTTACCTCCATCCCTCTTTATTCGTTACTGTTGTTTGACATTTATTTCCTTTTGAACATTTTTCTCTGGGAATAAATTTCTGACTCAATCCCAACATTTATTACCACCATTGTAAATAATTGTAATGTACACAATGTTTGTATTTATTTCAACACAGATTTTTTATTGTGTACATCCTTAAGTGTCTCTTTTTCCATTAGCGTGAACGATATAGTTTTTCTAAAAATTTGAAACAACAAAATATTTCNCCATTGTAAATAATTGTAATGTACACAATGTTTGTATTTATTTCAACACAGATTTTTTATTGTGTACATCCTTAAGTTTCTCTTTTTCCATTAGCGTGAACGATATAGTTTTTCTAAAAATTTGAAACAACAAAATATTTTAGTTAATATATTAATTTAAAAAAAATAAAAATTCAAATAATCATTTACATAATAATTTATGACATATTTAAGAATNTAGTTAATATATTAATTTAAAAAAAATAAAAATTCAAATAATCATTTACATAATAATTTATGACATATTTAAGAATACTCGGTACTTCACGATAAACATTTATGGCGAATAAAATATTGTATGGAGCCGATTTCATAAACTGCCAGCTACCAAATTATTAAATGCGAAACTTGAACCGCAAATTATATAATGCCTTCACTAGGTACATAAGTTATAACATCTACTCCATATTTTATATTAAATAATATTATTTCAATACAACTTCTGCATAGCTCAGTCAACACTGCATAATATTCTGCCCTTTCAAATGGATTGTTAAAATAACGTGAAAAGACTGATGCGTGGCGTAATTACGAGTATTAAGAGAGCGGTGCTGTCACCAACCCCCCTCCCCCCCCAGCNAAATCATAAACCAGTGTAGGGACTTCAGCTGACACATGCCGCCCTATTACACATCCCGAGGTCAAGTCTTACACGTGTCCTGCCACGCAGTCCTCCCACCCACCTCCCCCCTCCCTCTAGCAAGCCCGTGAAATTTGTAATGCCGAGAAATCACGATATAGGCAGGCGTATCCGATACCTGAAGTCAGAAAACACTCACCGAGAAATAGCTGACAAGCTGAAAGTGGTGCTGAGAATTTTCCCCCTCCCCCTTAGCTAACCAATGGGACTATGTGGACACGCACCTAGGAAGAATAAGCTGCCAGACAAGTTTGGAANTCAGGAACCATGGCACATTTTAGAAGTGCATTGTACTGCTTCCTCCTGCCCACCCCCTTCCCCCGGCAAAAGGTACATGTGCAGGAAATTAGGGAGGGAAGCTAAAAAGGATATAAGCCTCTTTGCGGGGATGGATAGCTATCAGTTGAAGATTACTGCACAGAGAGGTTAGTTCGAGGGACAGTTCGTCAGGAGTACGCCCGTTTATTACCAGACACAGTTCATCAGCCGCGCCGAGAGCTGCCGGGGGAGATCAGACCCCCGGCCAAAACAGTACATCAGTACATCAGTACAGCAGGGGGAGCAGTTGAATATCGCCGCTCAGAGAGGTTAATTCAGGACAGTTCGTCATCAGTACGTCAGGGGACAGTACGACAGTTGATTATTGCCGGACAGAGTTCGTCAGTACCGCACAGAGAAAGGTCAGCCACGCCGAGAGAGTTAGACCGGGTGATCGGAACCCGGCCACGTCCGTCAGTCAAAGCAACGAGCAGCAGGTGACGCGGAGTAGTACCGCCACCCCGGAATGCGCATGTATTCAGTTGCGACATTAAGGGGTCAGCCAAATCGGGACTAGAGATGCGAGACGCGAAACGCAGGGCAGAATCAAAGACAGCTACCCAAGTCACGTCGGACGAGTAGTATCACCACGTTGGGACACGAGTCAGCCAGCCAGTTACCGCATAAGTCAGTCAGTTTCCAGTCAGTCAGTCGCAACGCACCAAGCAGGTGGAGACGAGTCGTGAACTTAAACGGAAGTGCCATGTCGAGATAGTGGGATTGTCCAGTGCAGCCCGTAGCCGCGAAGGGCGGGTGGGGCCCACACCGGGGTCCCTCGCCAGGACGTGGTAGGGTAGTAAGCAATCAGTTACAACCCTACGCCGAGAACGGGAGCGAGTGGTGCCCTTCAACGGAAGCACCACGTCGAGAGGAAGCCAGCTGCGTGCAACAAGCCAACCACAGAGCCCCTTTCACAGGTCCATCCAGCTCACAAGACCTCATCAACTGCAGGAACAACTACCACGCAACAGGTGCAGATAAGTAACCCCGTCGTCACTCAGGGACCTGACCTGTCACCTAATGCTCTTACAGTGTCGGAAACATAGTCAGAACAATGTACGTTGTAACCAGCCCTTCAGGCCTGAACTCGCAGGGCAGTAAAGTATGCATAAAGTCCCGCAACAGTGCTGGGAATGTATAAGTAAATTCCCGTTAAATAAACCTGTTCCAAACTTAGAAGTCGTGAAGAAGTCATTGTCAGATTTACCCTCAAATTTCAGGCACCCTATAGTCTGTGCCACTGAACATTAACCGAGAGGGTACGAACCATCTGTACACCATAGATGGGGACTAGCTTTAATGTGTTAAGACATAAACGATTAAAATGCAATACTCACAGTATACATTTTAACGGCCATACATAGTAGGCAAAAATATTAGGAGGCATTCGGGATACATAAGGCCAGTAACTTTTCGCGTAAAAATAGGAGCACACAAAAGACTTCAATACTATAAACACACCTTAGCTGTTGTTATAGCTCCACAAGATGCTGGTGCCGTGTCCATTNTGTTGTTATAGCTCCACAAGATGCTGGTGCCGTGTCCATTCTTGACCAAGCCACTCAGGACTAAGTAACTCCGACACTGAACCTTCGTGATTCGTGCGCAAACGGTTAATACGGGCCAGAACATTTTTTAAGCCAATCAAAGTAGCTGGACGACCCTTTAGTGCTTTGGACAGTATCTTGTCTCGAAATTTTTTCGTGAAATATCACTGCCGCTAGACTGATACACGATTGCCTCGGCCGAACCCAAAGTTTGTGAACTAAGCCCAGGCCACCTCCGCCCTGGCCAGTCTGCCTGAAAAATTCGCGAGTTCAATGACCTGCAGGCTAGACTCTACAGTCTTATGTGCAAATATGCCGATATCAACTGCGCATTGGTTGTCTTCTGTCACAGTGGTAGGCAACGAATGGACACTGTTCTCCAGGAGGTATGAAACACCACGTGGACCAATGGCTAAAGTAATATCAACGCACGTGTTTTTAATCCTAGCTTGTCCCAAAATGAATCCGCGAATCCTTCAGATCTCTACTCGCCAGATATCACTGCTCGGTGTGACCTTGACACTGTGAGGACGCCCGAGGACAGTCGCGTCCCATGCTCCTTGGCGCCACTCCCCCGGCTGCAGAATACGCCGCGTGAGTGGGACTCCTCCCAACAGCAGAAACGAGTGAAATTGCGTTTCATCTAAAGAAAATTGTGGGAGTTTTTAAACTGTCACCTGTGTATTTCTTTATGTCGTTTTAATCAGAATACTATAGTGTATGCACGGGTATTTATATATTTTTTTGTTCTGACTTACACACAAGCCATAAAACAGCATCGTAAAATCACATCTTCGAAATATTTTTCACCCATATTCTAAACTTTAATATGATAAAATTTACAGACGTGCCCATTCATCCTTTCACTATCAGCATAAGAAATTTGAATTTTTTTTATATACTATGGAAAGCTGTAAATTTTAAAAAAATACCAACACTTACGTCCTAAAGACAGTATGTGTAGGCCTCTTAATGCACTTAAAAAGCAGAACTTTAAATAAAGAATTTTCAATATATATATATATATATATATATATATATATATATGTTTGCCTAATGATTTTAATGTAACATTAAAGGGATCGGATTCACGGGAATTTTTTTTTTGGCCGAAGAGCGTGAGAGCTGTAGGGGTTACGTTGGCACACTCTACAAGTGCGCCATCGCCACTACGTGCGGAGCTCTGAACTGGCGTGCAGTGTTCTCCTAGTGCTGCGTGTACTTATGGGACTTTCCGCGGTAACCCTATCGTTTCATTGATTGAAAGTCTGTAGCTATGTTCAACACAGGCTCCTATCGTAATTTGACTCGGGCCCGGCTAGTGCGTTTTAAGATACGGCAGTCTGAAAAGGTAGTTTTAACTGTATTGGAGGGCTCCAAAATATTGTTTACAGCATTCGTGGTAACTTTAAAGAACCATTGTGTTCTCGTCTGGGGTTTGATGTATTTTCGTGGGTAAACATAGTGAGGTCGCGTTTAATAGCTTCGTTAAAAAAAATTGGATTTCAAACACTTTGCTACGTAATTCAAGAACCAGGCAGGCGGAAACCTTAAGATATGGAGCTATTTTCACCGAGTCGTTACCAAACTTTACTGGTCGCATGGCAGTCAGTGTGCCAGTTGAGATACAAGCGAGTAGGGGCAGTGGTATTTTTCAAAAGTTGTTTTCGATCTTCTTAACTAACCGTGAACGGCCTGCGATGTCTATTCGCGGTTTCTCCACACTTTTTGAATCAAACGTTTGAGAAATCTCCCCTTGTATTACACGCTCAATTGTTTTATAAATATGTAAGCCTATGTATCACAGCAATTTAAACTTCTCTTAACATGAAAGTATCATATTGCTGGGTTAAAAATAACTTTTGCAATGCTTCATACATAAATTACAATAACTAATTTACAATTAATATGAATACAAGCAGAGAAATTGTTACCATTAATAAATATTATTACACAGAGTGCGCACGAATTCGGTGCCCTGTCCCTTCGGTGTAACATCCTGGACTCGGTTATGCTTTGTTTGCACGAGGCGGGCGGACATCCTGGAAGTATAACCTTTGGCAGGGCTTCCGAAAAGTTTGAAGTAACCGCGAACGGACTATAGCAGCAATTTCCAGGAAGGTCTGTATCAATCTTGTGTTTGTCAGTAGGGAGGGACTCTTTGAACGGGCGATGACGCGACCATCAACTTGATTGGAGGCCGAAGGCGGCCTTAATTACCACGGTCTGCGGGGCGTCAACACGCGGATGTTCAATTAATTGGCTGTGGCTATTAAGAAAACATGCTCTCGTCAGGTGTGTCCGCGCGTTGTGCCCCAGGAGGGCCGAGGGAAGCGTTCACTAACTGTCAAATCCCTCATCGAGATTCACGGGGAAGTACTGGTAACTAAAGTCATCCAAAAAATCTTCTTTAAATCATTCCCTCTTCATTTCCCCCCAAAAAAAACACTGCTCCCTAAATTCCACGATTATTTATCTGCATATGCGATACGTATTGTCACTCCGCTAATTCGTAAAACCGAAATGGCGATTTTTTCAAAACAACGATTTGTATTGATTATAAATGTAAGGAAAACTTCTCTTTTTTATTTGCTTTGAAGCGGAGTTTGAAAACGAAAGCTAAATTATGGTATCATAAGACTGGTTTTATACTTCTATAAGTGTTATAAACACCTAAAAAAAAACTGTTACGCCTTATGAAACTAGTTGCACGTAAAGGATGTTCATTGCTACAGTATTCATCTTGCAAAAAATAAATACGTCAAGTCTGCAGCGGTATTCTGTACAGGCGGTGTGTACTTTCAACATGTACTTTCTACTGGGCGGTGACAACCTTGTAACTCAGAAATCCCGGCGGTGCAATACTTTTGATGAGGTAAGTGTACAGCCTAGGGTAAAGTTATTGGAAGTTATTGAAATATTTGCAGAGAGGTGAATTTGCAACAAGTAGTATTGCTAACTTTCCGTATTTGCACAAATATATAAACTACTCCAGGGACATTATTTCTTGTTACACTGGCGAAGAACACTGCACGCACAAAGGCTCCAGCTCCAATGTTTACAAATTGTGTTTGGAAATATTATATTTAGGCTATAAAAGGTTTACCAAGAGTATGTCAGATAAAAGACTTAGTTTCAAGAAATACCAGCAAGTATGTAATTAATGTTATGTTTGGTTGGGCGACACAAATATTTTGCAAAGAAAAATTAGATAAATCAACATCCAACTTCAGCTGAGGTCACATGCATGTAAAGGCTGGCACAGTTTAAAAACACTGTATAATATGCAAATAAAAACGAATTAAGAACTAGGATTACTTAAGCACATGTTTATCAAACAGCAAATTACCTTTGATACTAGTTTATGGCTTTTGAGGTCTTCTTTCGAGTAGTCCTATAAGAGCAATAAAATGATAGGCAGAAAATATGGACTCTTTATTTCCAAAATTATCAGCTTTCAATTATTATAATTTCCCAAAATTTTTGAATATCTTTTTTTATTATGGTTGGTGATTTATATGGAAGGTTTTCTCTGAAAGAATTACAAAAAAATATTCTAAAACATAAAACCACGAAAATTTTTCAACTTCAAAAATAGGTACTGACTTGAAAATTGTAATATTTTGTTCAGAAATCATACATTTTTAAAATATAGTTTTATTGATTCAGCGGCAACGACGATTCAACTAAGTATGTTGGTAAAATGCCTGCAGTGTCTCTGCAATCTGATTATAAATAAATAGGGCCAGTGACTTTTCGCGTAAAAATCGGAGCACACAGTAGACTTCAATTCTATATGCACAACTGAGCTGTTGTTATACCTCCATTGGCTGCTAGTGCCGTGTCCGTCTTTGACCAAGCCACTCAGGACTAAGTAACTCCGACACTGAACCTCCGTGATTTGTGCGCAAACAGTTAACACGGGCCAGAACATTGTTTAGCCAATCAGAGAAGCTGGACGACCCTACAGTGCTTTGGACTGTATCTTGTCTCGAAATCTCACTGCCCCTAGTGATACATAATTGTCTTGGCCCAACCCGGTCTCAGAGAGACGTTGAGTTTCATAATTTGAATAGATGTATTCTTTCTCCTTTTGGTGCTCCGAGGTAAATACTACATTTCAAAGAACTGTAATCAATGAAACAATTTATTATCAACTGTGATAATAATTCTGTGATATATATTTTAGTAGTCGTTCTAAAGGTTGTTTTACCAATTCAAATTGTTATTCTATATAATTTTTTGAGATATTTCCTTGCTATAAAATGTTGCCAATATCACCTTTCAGCCGTTCAACTATTTCTGTGCAAAAAATTACGTCAATCTGTTGCTCGGTTGCCACATTGCATTGTTATTCCGTTTGTGTACTTTTTCATTTTCCAGTAAGAATTTCCCCGAGGGAATGAGATATTTTCTCCGGATAAAAAGTACCCTATGTCACTTCCTGGCCCTCTAACTATCTCTGTACAAAAAATCACGTCGATCCGTTGCTCCGTTGCGACGTGAAAGAAGGACAAACAAACAAACACACTTTCGCATCTATATAATATTTAGGCTATATATAGCAAGGACCGATATATTTTTCAGTTACATGTCAATCGATAAGTTATTTTACATATCGATACGTATCGATATATTTATCAGTATCGACATGTGAGTTTTTTTTTAGGTCTTTTTATTTTACACAATTTTTTAATACATGATATTGTTCCATCCTTAACGGTTTAGACAGCGCATTGTAAGATAGCGCACTGGCAGCGAACTTTTTTCCTACTTGATTCACTATTATTATTGTCTGTAAATTTTTGGAGATTTTTTCTCGCTATAAAAGGTGGCCAATATCATCTTTCTGCCCTCCAACTATTTATGTGCATTAAATTACGTCGATATGTTGCTCGGTTGTAACGTTACATTGTTGAGGTTGCATTGTTGACGTTGCATTGTTGGCGAGGCATTGTTATTACATTTGTGTACTTTTTCATTTTCCAATAAAAATTTTGATAATAAATTTAAATAAGATATTTTCTTGGGATAAAAAGTAGCCTATGTCACTTCCCGGTCTTCCAACTATCTCTGCGCAAAAAAATTACGTCGATCCGTTGATCCGTTGTGACGTGAAAGAGGGACAAACAAACATCCAAACACACTTTCGCATGTATATATAGATACACTCTTAACGGTGATTTTAACTGCATACACGTGACACATTTGTTCAGTAAATAAGATGAGGCGTAATCTCATTAGAGTGAGTGAATAGATTTGAGAGGCTCTTAACATCGAGGTCCCGAGAGCCGATGAGGGTGAAGCGAAGTGAGTTTAGAGCAGCGCCGAAACGCAAGGGATGTGTAAACGGGATATCCCCGAGAAAACACGTCAACCATAGACACCGTCCAGCACTATTCCAACATGCGAAAATCCGAGGGGAACCACGCCGGGAATCGAACCCGGTTCGCCTTGGTGGGAGGCAAGTAGTCTACCCACTACACCACCGTGGCCCCGTTAACTCATTTGGAAATAATCTTTGTTAGCGGAATTATACAAATACGCCAATATAATGAGAAATGGAAACGTGCGAAAGTAATAATTGAAATCCTTTTAGCATTTTACCACCACGAAACTCCTGCTCAACATGACTCAACATGACTAACACAGAGCCTGTTACGTGGTTCGGGGACCACACGCTATCCCGAATGTACCTTTTCTCACGGTAAACCTGCTAACCCTGCGAAGTAAGCTTTCCGAATCATCCGAACATTCCTCCCAAACCTGAGCCAGACATAAAAAAAACGGATAGAAAATGCGCAGAACGGTTCGTAATCACCCAGCGTAGTTATGGCGAGGTGTGTTCGCAGTAATTTTGGAAAANTTTTTTTTTTTTTGGAGATGGTTGGAAAGTTCAGAGGCTGGATTGCTGCAGAACCAGCCCGTATTGCACAAAGGTTGGCTCGGGTACAGCTGGGGGTGGATTGGAGGAATGGTTGGTGAAGGGGAGGGACAGACGCGTTTGCAATTTGGCGGGCCGGGCGATGTTTGGGATAACTGTATCGTGTAACTGCCACGCCCTTCGACCCTCGCCCCCCTGTACCAGGGAGTATCAGTATGAGTAGTGGGAAAGAGGGGGTTCCGCAACAAACAGCAGCAGCGAGCCAATTACAGTCCCGGGCGCGCGGCGAGAAGCGCATTTTAGGGAGGAAATTACTGTTGCGACTGGCAAAACAAGAGAGGTAAATGTCAGTTTCTCCATCGCCTGGATCATCCCCTTTCCGAGAATCTCCTACCAGACATATCACTCCGCCTCTCCCCTCCACTCCTCCAAGAACTCTCCATTAAAACCTACCTTCCCCTCCACGCTAAACCTTCGGCTCAAGCTTCGCCCCTAGTCACGTGACTTTTGGCAGTTCGAAAACTTCTTATCTAGCAGTCTGCGCGAGTACAACTGGAAGAGAGAGAGAGAGAGAGAGAGAGAGAGAGAGAAAAGGAAGTGCGCTTCCTGGATGTGCTCTGGCGGATGGAACCGTTAAACTTCTCGGAAGGAACAGGGAAGGAAAGGAGAAGAAACGGAAGAACGCTCTCACGTGCTGCTGAAAGAAGCGCACTTCCCCCACTGCTGTTTTACTGCCGTTAAGGCAGGGTCTTCGTGTATCGAGAGAAAGGAAGTTCGCACTAAGTGTAGCCGGATTTCCTTTCCGAAGGACACACTTTTCGTTATCGTTTGGCCGGAATAACGTGGATGGAGGAGTTGATGAGTACATGGAGTGGTGATGGAGTGGTGATGGCGGAGAGGTGGCAAATGGTAACACCCCGAGAAAATAATCAAGCTCTTATAACGCTAGTCCCATCATCAACACAAGGATATTTTAACAATTTTCTGTACTTATGTATCCCTTTTCTTTCATGTCAAATTTTAAAGATGTGAAGTTAAACTGCATATTTCATTATTTTAAATACTCCATTAAATAATTTAACTTGATGAACATTTACAATAACAGAGCTTTTAAGTCATGTGACACAATGCCAAAAATATTTCTTGTAGATTTCCTAAATTTGTATTAGAAATTTTAAATGTATGCAAACTATAGGAATATTGCCATGGATACACGTGAAAACATGGAAATTCTGATCGCTGGTAACATAGGTATTCCATAATGTCCTTTTTCATGTAAAACTGATCAATGCAAATATAGCAGAGATAAAATATATGAAATGAGTTGCCAATAATTGGCCACCAAGTTATTACGAAGGTAGACCTAAAATATTGCAACCAAATATTTCAAGCTGAGTGTCTACTACTTTGGCGCTTGTGCAAACATGTTGTAAAATTAATTCATAATAATTTCTATATTATCGTGTAAATAATAACTACGGGTAAAGGCCAAACTATGGCAGTTAGGAAAATTATAAAACTTGGTACTCCATGGAATNAGTGTAAATAATAACTACGGGTAAAGGCCAAACTATGGCAGTTAGGAAAATTATAAAACTTGGTACTCCATGGAATAATACCTTATATTATCACGTGTAGCCACTCCACGTTCTTGCCCATGCCCATTCCCTCGGGACTGCGAAGCCCGGTACGGCAAGGGCATCACCGGTAACTAGAGAAGCATGCCCAGGATTACAAACGGGTTGCCGCAAACACGATCGTGTGCCGCGATTAAGGATATCTGTACTAGTTCCACTCACGTTCTTGGAAGATTAAATGCCAGCCTTTTGGGCCGGGGCAACTGAGCTATATAAGTAGCTGCGTGGCTGTGCGTCGAGAGTTTGGAGTCGTGGAGTGGATGACCATTAGTACTAGGTGTGTGGTAGCATCGGAACGACGTGTGACGAAAATGACCAGCGAGTGAAGTCTGCGAGCATCAAGAGTAGAGAGAGACATACTAGCTGGACTGTGGGATAATGGGACTTGATGTGTGAGTGGCAGATATTCGGAATGGGGTTAATGTATGGCATTGGAAATTTTTGGTGAATATGTTAAAATGAGCGAGGATTAAGTGATTGTAGCTAGTATAAAGGCAGCGATAAGGATATATTGTAATATAGATTGGTATTTAATTTGGCGTTCATGGTAGGATGATAAGTGAAATAGTAGAGATGGGCAGTTTAATGTTTTAAATGAACGATGTTTGTATTTTTACAACATTGTAAATAAATTAAATTTAAGTACTTTATTTTTGTTGCGACTTCCATCCTTCACGAGCATAGATACGCCGCTGGCAACTTATAACAATATAATGCATGATTAGTTATTATTTTGTCAAGGAATGAAGAAACAAATCCCAGATTNCCGCTGGCAACTTATAACAATATAATGCATGATTAGTTATTATTTTGTCAAGGAATGAAGAAACAAATCCCAGATTAGGGGCAATTAACCATTGTACTTGAAGGTGGTGCCGTGACATAAAAAATAAAAAGTAACCTAAGCCTACGTTAAAGNTGGGGCAATTAACCATTGTACTTGAAGGTGGTGCCGTGACATAAAAAAGAAAAAGTAACCTAATCCTACGTTAAAGCAACAGATATATAAATGGTTTGCTCGTAATTTTAACCTGTAACACTGTGGTTCTGTAACAATGCCTTGGTGATGTGGGCAAGGAAGTGTTTTCGCTCTTAAGATTCGCGCCCAAAATAATCTAGGCAAATAAAAGGGAACAAAACAACTCTTTAAAAGTGTGAGGGTTGTCATTAAGCACTTAGCTAACTTTCTGGTAATTTTATGAAGGCACTTATTTTAAACAGAAACAAAATCGCCAGGCATGTTGAAAATTGATACCGTGTGATGTGGAAGTTGTATTTTAATTGTAAGCAGTGATCAGCAAAAGTGCTAAGAGCTATGGCATGAAATTAGTCACCACACAAGTAGTAATATTAGTCCCACGATGAGATTACAAATATCTTCCTCGCGATATTCTGCTCGTTATGTACTGCAAGCGCCACAATTGCAATATAGCTACAACATTCGCACACTCGTACTCACCTGCAGAGAAAGAGTTAAATTGAACTCCCAAATCAGCGAAATTTTCCAAAATAATCACTGACATCTCGTTGATAATTTCATAGAAAGTCTTAGTCGTTTAAATGCTACATCTACTTACTTAAAGTGAATCCCACTTTCCCGAGCACTGAATCAACCAGCTAGCAGCAACTCAACTACTGTATTTTCCAGTGAGCTGGTATCTCGCTAATTCTAGTCGCTGATGATATTTAGTTTGAAATTCATTCTGAAAACTTGCCGCACTTCACTGAAATTCAGAGATTCCTAAGAAACTGATTTTCGGGATTGAAGACGGTGTTTAAATACGTTTGACGGTGTTTTCATGTGGTACTTCCTTGTTTATTGTTTTGTAAATTTCAGCAGAAACACTAAGATTGTAATTATTTCGAATGTTTCTTTGGTAATTTAGAATAATGTGCCAAGAACACGCTTATTCTGAGCAGTTGTGAGAATAATGATGCACGCAGTATAACAACTATCAACCAGTTCAATGTAGACGCCGTCTCCATGTACCGTGTACTCCTATATTTACACTGAAGAGCCAAAAAAACTGGTATAGGCGTGCGCATGTAAATAACAGAGGTATGGAACCAATTAGAGTAACGCGATGCTATCGGCAGCTAGATCGGTTACTACTGCTACAATGGCAGGTTGTCAAGATTTAAGTAAGTTTGAACGTGGTGTTATAGTCGGCGCACGAGAGATGGGACATAGCATCTCCGAGGTAGCGATAATATTTGGATGTTCGCGTACGACCATTTCACGTATGTACCGTGTATATCGGGAACCCGGTAAAACATCACATCTTCGACATCGCTGCGGCCGGAAAAATATCGTGAAAGAACGGGACAAACGACGACTGACGAGAATCATTAAACGTGACAGACGTGCAACCCTTTGTGAACTGAACTGTAGGATTCATGGTGTGAATTGCCTCCTGAATACCTTCAGAAATTAGTCGATTCCATGCCACGTCGTGTTCCGGCACTTCTTCGGGCTGGGGGAGGCGGGGGGAGGCTATACGCTATTAGGTAGGTGTAGCAGTTTTTTTGGCTCTCCAGTGTATTTATAGCTCGCGTTTTAAAGTAGGATTTGATGAAACTCTTTATAATAGTTAAATTTTTCTTCAGTTTTCAAGCATATTTTTAGGGCCAGTGACGTTTCGCGTAAAAATCGGAGAATACTTTAGTAGACTTCAATACTATATACACACATCCGCTTTTGTGGTACTTCAATGGGCTGCTAGTGCCGTGTCCGTCTTCGACCAAGCCACTCAGGACTAAGTAACTCCAACACCGAACCTTCGTGATTCATGCGCAAACAGTTAACACGAGCCAGAACATTTTTTAGCCAATCAAAGAAGCTGTACGACCCTAAAGAGATTTGGACTATCGCTGTCCCGTGCTTACTTTATGCCACAATATAGCTTTCAAAATAATAATCGCAGTATATTTATAAAGAATATATGAATTGTAGAAGGAGAATGAGGTTTAATGTGCCTGTCAGTTGTGCAGTTACTAATCTCCGTGTTCCGGCATTGTACTTTTTTCTTGCGAAGTGCTAGTGACATACAAATTACGCGAAAATATTTCCCCGCGTGTTAGGCTTCAATACACTACAGGTATAGCAATTTCGCTTACTGGCTGCACGTATTTTGTGACGAAACATTTCCTCTATTGGCTGACCAATCAGAAATAAGTGGCTCCTGTAGTGTGTCTGTGATTCGCGAGCTGACGCCTTAGACGCGTGAGACGGTGATCATCCAACCTTGAAAGTGGATATTAGCTAAAGTGTTGTGTAGTACAACTGGTCCCTAACAAGAGCGCCTTACCAACGGTTTGGATAGGATTTGAAGTAAGAAAACTGTTCATTTAAGTAACAGTTTTGAGATGTATTTACACTTCCCGTAACCTAGATTAAGGCAGACATTATATTTTCAAGTCGGTGAAAATTAAAAAAGGTACTAACAATGTTCGTCGCTGCTTACCAATTGACTGATAGATGCATTGGAAATTGGTAGACACTGGAAAATTTCGCAAGTTCAATGACCTGCAGACTAGACTCTACAGTCTTATAAACAACTATGCTGATATCAACTGCGCATTGGTTGTCTGCTGTCACAGTGGTAGGCGACAATTGGACTCTGTTCTCCAGGAGGTGTCAAACACCGCGTGGACCAATGGCTAAAGTAATATAAACGCACGTGTTTTGAATCCTAGATTGTCCCAAAATGAATCCGCGAATTATTCAGGTCTCTAGCAATTGGTGATTCAATCATATAGAAATGCTCGTAAGGACGGAAATACGGCCTACTTCACCTTTGGTCTATGAAATGTCTTCGTTCATAGGACAAGTCGAAAACTTAAAGCCGAAGATGTACGCGTTTATGCGTTCGACATCCAACTTCGTCGAAAGTGAGTCACATTGACGTAAATGCAAAATAATTTCCGGAACAATAACGATATGAATTCTGTGCAACTCATAGATTCGAAGTTAGACAGAATTATGCCCGGCTAGGCTTTTGCTTTGTGGCTAGACATGTAGCAATGTACAAATACGTGTAGCAAGATAGACACAACACTAGAAAATAATCTCTACTCTCCAAATAGACAAAACCAATAACAATCACAATTTCCAAAACACTGCTAAGAGGAACACCAAGTCTGTTTTAATATTCGAATAATATGACCATAAATTGCATTAAATTAAGCATTAAATAACTAAAAGAAAACATTTCTAATGAGTTGATAAGATTTAAATTACCTAGCTAAATAATTAAACATTCATAACGTTCAGATACTCACCAGCACACGACACTTACCTTAATTGGAAATGTAAATTCTTTAAACATTTTACTTTGAGTTGGTGGTAGTTTAAGTCCAGGAATATTGCCAAAGCATTGATATTAACTAATAAAGACGGGCACCTGTTATTCACGAAAAGATTTCAGGACAAGTTGTGTTCCAAAACACTTTAGTCCAGAACCACATTCGTAATTGGATAATTTTAATTGTTACGCGTATCTGCCTGCCCGTGAGTCGCGGACGGTCAGTACCGGAGAAACTTAATTACGATTGGCTCACTCATGTAACAGACTCTGTTTGCACAAGGACAAAAGGGCCAATAGCTAGAGACCTGAAGAATTCGCGGATTCATTTTGGGACAAGCTAAGATTCAAAACACGTGCGTTGAAATTATTTTAGCCATTGGTCGACGCGGCGTTTGACACCTCCTGGAGAACGGCGTCCAATTGTCGCCTTCCACTGTGAGAGCAGATAACCAATGAGCAGTTGATATAAGCATATTTGTACATAAGACTGTAGAGTCTAGCCTGCAGGTCATTGAACTCGCGAATTCTTCAGGTCTCTACCAATAGCCAAATGAAGACTGCAGGTGTGCACATATGATATTGAAGTCTGGCCTCCACGTGAAACTTTTCGCGAAAAACAGGTGGCCCTAGTAATAAGGGTATACGCGGGTATACATAAAGCGTTGGGTTCGTTAGGTCTCTGAGCAGGAACTTAAGTCTTTGCCTCTCTCGTAAAAAATCCCAACTTATCTGCCATATGATTTCTGTAGACACAGACGTAGATATAATTCCATCGCAGTGGCGCACAGACTGGTTTGGTGCTGGTAGGGTCTTCTCGGTGTCTTCCCTACTGAGACTCACGGGTCTTCGCTGCCATTGCTTGGGACTGTTCCATTTTTTAAGCAAAATTTAAGTTACACGTAGAGACCTGAAAAAATTCGCGAGTTCAATGACCTGTAGGCTATACTCCACTGTTTATGTAAAATAATGCAAATATCTCTGTTCATTTTTTGCTTGTTGTATTAGCGGAAGACGGTGATTCGGTCTGCATTTTACTTTGTATTTATTTAAGGCTCAGAGTTGTCCAGGAGGTGTAATTTAACGGATGGAACAATAGCATTAGCAATACGAACGTACGGAAATGTTAATTCTTGCTTGTGCCGAAATGAAAACGTGAATTTTTCAGGTCTCTAATTATTACTAATTAAAAATTTTTATATTTTTGTTGTCTGATAAGCGCAAAAATCGGTGCGTAGGTTCTTCTCTCTTAGTTTTTTTTTTCCGTGAAGGAAAGAACCCTTAGGCGGAGTGTGTGTTATTTTGTTTTTCCCATATTTACATTTCTCAGCGCTCGTAGCAGACGGATGGTAGTTTGATGTTTTCGATTTTTCCAGATTTTGCATTTACTGTACATTATAAGTAATGTTGTCTTTTTTCGTGATTCATTATTAAAACATGATTATAATGTTAAATACTTATTAAATTTGTTCCCAGGTTTGATGGCGGGATGGTTAAGATTTCCAATTTGGCATCATCGGTGACGTGGCTAATTGCTCTGTGCGTTTCTATCCCCGACGAAAAATACTTGACATATCAAATAAGGTTTGTACATGTACTTTTAACGAACCTAGCGAAGTTGTGGTAACAGTGCTTTTTTACTGCAGGTGTAAAAATATTTCAACGTTTATCGTTTGGTTGAATGGATGAATTGTTAAAGCGAAATGGCCGTTTTGCCTTTGGGCCTTACTTTGGTTATGTGTCAAGGCGAGTGTTGGACGTACAAGGTTTGTTTTTAAGCCCCCAATGACGTTAATAACTATAGTAATTATTTAAAGGCGACATCTGATAATACATGACAACGTTGTATCGTACTGTATGTATTTGGAACCCTATTATGTAGCGTGCTTGGACTTTTCAGCGAATTGAATCTTTGTCGAAGTCCCTTTGCTCAGAGAGCCAAAGTCCAATCAGAAATATAAAAAAAATACTAATAAAACGACAAATAGAACAAAATGCTAGAAAGAGTGCACCTGGTTCACGTCTGTTTTCGCACATTTAAAATCAACATTGGAAAATAAATCTTGGCACGTAATAGTGTACAGTCTATCAGACACATTTACTAATGCGCAAAGGTTAAATTTGGCAGCTCTACTTGATAATTAGTATCTTGCCTTACCGTGGATTACTAAATGTGACTTATTATATTTTGGGCATTAAAATTATTCTTTGATTATCTAATTGTTTCATGTGCATTAAAGAACTGGCATTTTAATATTATGATAATATCCATAACAATTTAGCATTTACTCTTAATTGGCACGTGGTTTGATTAGTGAAATTCCTGTAACACTAGTTTCGTGTTTGGCGGAAATATATAAAATGAGCTTAAAATGTGATCCTAAGAAAGGCGAGCAGTGTACAAAAGATTGTTTTAGTGCGACAAGTGAAGGCGATGTAAAAAACTCACCCACCGTAGTGAGCATGTATATATTAGTGTTTGCTATCAGTTACCGCCACACGTGATATTCTCTTTTATTTACATGCGGGTGTCTTGTTAAACACATGCACCGCTCATAAAAGGGCGGTATGTAACTCCTCGTACGAACAGCTTGTGAAAGCTGTCGACATTTGACGATCATTTTGCTAATGAAACGGAGACAGCCGAATGTTCTTAAATGCGTCCAGTATGTGTGTAATGTGCTAGCTATCGTCGGAATGAAACACAGAAATAATCTGGTTGTGATGAGTTGGGGGGGGGAGGGTTAATTGGCTGCTTCGGGGACCCAGTCCGATGGCCAAGGGAGGGGCACGGGGTGTAGTGGTTAGACTACTTGCCTCCCACCTAGGCAAACCGAGTTCGATTCCAGGTGCAGTCGCTCCAGGATTTTCGCATGTGGGAAACGTGACGGACGATGCCGCTGGTCGGCGGGTTTGCTCGGAGATCTTCTGTTTCCCCCACCCTTGCATTCCGGCGCTGCTTCATTCTCACCTCATTTCACCCTCATATGATCTCAAGACCTCGTTGTTAAGAGCCGCCTAAACTACTCTCTCTCTCTATATCTATCTATCTATCTCTATCTCTATCTCTCTTCCCCCGTACTGGTACTCCATGCATCGGCATTATTTTAAAGATGTATAAAATCAGGTCAAAATAATTTATTTTATTACTCAAGTCGCTGTAGCAGCCATTGGCTGAGACAGCAATCGGCGTACCAATCATGGAGTCCTTCCGTTTTTTTCCTTTACAAGCCGTGCTGGTATTTTGACGCTTTCTGCCACATCACTTCAGCCTTTCTTGTATTAACTGCTCGTTCTATCCTACGGCCTTCCACTAAGTTCTGTCAGACGCCCACTCGAATAACTTCTTCATCCATGTACCAACTTTGTTTCTCTCACTACTTTAAACATTTCACCGCCTGCTTTATGTCGGTCACTGTCTTCGCTGATCCCACTCACTCTTTTGTTCTTATTCCGCACCGCGAAGTCAAGTATCATACTCGAAAAACTCCGTAAATGTAAGAGATAATTTACGAAAGCAGGGGCAAGAGTTGAATTATGAGTTCAAGTTTTCTTAACTACGCACTCGAACTTCTAGTAATATTTGAAATCAAACCGTTTTAAAATTTATAGCTACAAGGGATAACCAAGTTCCTCTAAAGTACAAAAAATTGATTACTTTTACAAATATTATTCTAATCCGATCAGTGTCCTTCCAATGTCCCGGAGTACGCCATTAAAAACATAATACTATAATTTTTCAACAATCCTCATAAATTCTTATTGTACAGTTTGTCAACATATTTGATACATGCGCCATTAGCAATTAACATTGGCTTTAATTAGCTACCCAGATAAGGCACCGCAAAACAAGACAGCAATCTTCCTAACTTCTTGCTATTTCCCGTCACACATTTTATTAATTTTTGCTCGTCCTAGCTATTGGAGGCGTTTAGAGGCTAGTGACAATTTACGGGAGGTGGAAATTTTGAAGGAACGTTGTGAGCTTTTGATTCCAAACTCTTCACCAGATTTAATTATCTCTTTGGGAATTCATAAATAGTATAGTTTTATCATATCTCTAGTAAAAACTCAAGACAAAATTTATTCCATGGAAATTAGTAGACTCAAAATATGTATACGGAAACAGACATTTCTGTACAAATCAAAATATGTTCGTAAATGCAATCGGCCGGTGAAATATAACGTATACTGCAGGTTTTCTGTATATTCTAATTTTTTATATTAATGTCTCTCCTGCAGAATACTGAGGTCTGCTTGAAGCTACGCACACTTACTGTTGAAACACTGAGCCGAGTAAGCACTGCGGGTGACATTAGCACTCGAAATAAGTTTCAGTTAGCCTCTACACGCCGATTACTGAACTTTGATTATGTTCTTCTGTAGTGCAGCAAACAAACAGCGGTAAGCGCAACATTTTATTGCGTAAAAGTATTGATACATAATTTGGTGGATGCCATGACACATATTTTTAGTTTTATTTCAAACCATTAGTACTTTTTTGTGAATGCCACCGAGAAATATACAAACATTTGAGGATGTTACAGGAACTTATAAAAGTGAGTGAAGAGATTTGGGCGGCTCTCAACAGCGAGGTCTTGAGAGCCGATGAAGGTGATTGAGTTGAATATGGATCATCGCCGGAATTACTGGGTGAGGGGACGGGAGATCCCTGAGAAAACCCGCCAACCAGAGGCATCGTCCGGCACGATTCCCACATGCCAAAAACCAACCGCGAAACTACTTTTTCTCTGTCGTTACCAACTTTATTAGTAGCGTACCGATTTGCGTGCCAGTTAAATTATATGCAGGTTTGGGTAGTAACATTTTGCAAATGTTTATTTAAAAAGTGCTCGATTAACCGTGAAAAACCTAAAGCTGTGCGACGAAAACACCTGAAGTCAATTTAGATATCGCATTAGATGCGTCGATGTGCGTTACTCTTATAGCTTCGTCTTTTCTTTTTCGTATTACGCACATACAAGAACCACTCTTTCCCGTCCCTCTAGGTAGAAGTCACTAACGTCTTAGTTCATTCTAGCATAAGGCGATCTCCTCAGGTCTGGCAAGGATACGGAATTTCCTCCTTATTCTTCCGTTTTTACCCCATCGATCTTTCCTTCTAGAATAATCTTCCATAAACAGTTTGCTCTCGCTTTATAGCGTATCCATCTACGCCGTTTTCCGTCTTCAACCACCATCGGTATTTCTTTATGTTTGAGTTTGTCTGCCCATTTTTCTCCCCACTTTCTCCCAACCGCATTTCACAGCTTTTCCAAAAACGAGTATGTTTTTATTCATTGCTGTTGATTCCTTTCCTTCGTCATAACTATGCAGTTTTTACATTGTGCTACAGATTCCATTCTATTTTGTTACACTAATCGGATAGTAGACGAACGTCACTGTAATTTATCCCTCTAATCGAGTAAATCAGACATGTGTTGTAAATGAAAATGATAGAGGCTGTATGTAGAGACTGATAAATTGAAAACTCATATTTCCTGTACAATAAATCCCTAGCAGGAAATCATACTTTGCCACGTTTCTAGAATCGACTACCAATATATCAATTGGCGAAAAAAAATCATAATGTTGCTTATAACTGCTTGACAAATGTCTGTTCTCAATATCACAAAAGTATGATTTCTACATATGTCGTATNTATAATGTTGCTTATAACTGCTTGACAAATGTCTGTTCTCAATATCACAAAAGTATGATTTCTACATATGTCGTATTTAAATACACCACCCTTAAATAGCATACATGATCACAAAAAAATCTATATACGCTAGTTCATANACATATGTCGTATTTAAATACACCACCCTTAAATAGCATACATGATCACAAAAAAATCTATATACGCTAGTTCATAAAATTTTCGATTGCAGAAAAAAAATTTTTATTGCATTTTTAATAAAATGAGATTTGTTTAACACTATAATTTATTGGTGAATTAAGTTGCAGGCAGGTGATCCTTATTGGTAGACAGCAGCTACATGGGCGCTGTTGAGTAGAATGCATGTAGTTTCACTTAGATCCTGGAAGAATTCGTATGAAACCTGTGTTAAATGCTGTGATAAATAGAGGACGAGAGAAGAGAATTGAGTATGGAAGAAAAATCTAAGTAGCCAAAGGAACGCGTGGTTTATTTTAAATTCGTATTAGCTGTAAGCTTAGTCTCTGGTAGTTGTCGCGTACAAGTTGTACACCCGTAAAGCAAGTACTTCAGAAAATATTAATGGTTTTATTAAATAAAAGTATTACTTTTCATTCTGAGTATCAAATTTCGTTTGTTACCAGCTCTCTTTCGTTTCCTAGTAAAGTATAAAAATCACGTTTTGTCCCTCTTACCACTCACCAGTAGTGTGATAAAGGGCCGGGAAGAGAAGAATAAAATATTTGCATATGGAAAAAGGGGAAAGAAAACTGGCTTTAGGAAGAGTATGTACGTACTTAACTTGATAGACGAATAGGTCCACATACTACACAGATAATACGTTAGAGCAGTTGTAAAACCACCTAATTGCTCTTCAGCATACATTTTTTAAATGTGATTTTTGGTTCACTAAATAGCATTTCAAAGTCATGTTCACAAAATTCGTTATCGAAACAGCTGAAATATTTTACCTTCGGATTAAAACAGTCTGAAAAAAAAACTATCTCCACAGCCCGTTGTATACCCGAGCCACAGTTAGTTGTTCATTGGCTGATGCTCCAGTATGTATTCCATACCAGGTAGCACGGGATTCGGTCTTCGCTTCCTCCCAGGTTGGTTATTGGCTGAAGCCGGCCAGGTAGTGTCGTACAAACTCAAAGCCAATTCAAAGGAAGGGACGTCAAAAGTACGTCTGTTTTAAGTCGATTTGGTCCTCTAATTAACTCACGAAATATTCGGGTCTATAAGTGGTTTACAATTAATGGCTACGTTGATTTACGGGGAATAAAACATGATAAAAAATACACCCAAAAAAAATAAAACCACAACATTTTGCGCGAACTAGCTGGCTTGATTAAACGTATCTTACACATCTGCATCGTTTTGATTACGAAGTGTCATTTTTTTTTACATTAGAATAATAACAAAATTAGTGAACGCATCAAACCAGTAACAGAAAATATAATATAAATAATTGGTTTCTGAAATGTTTCCTCGAAGTGACAGTAAACACGTCGATCGAAATTAACATTCGCCTCGAGACAGTAACCGANTGTTTCTGAAATGTTTCCTCGAAGTGACAGTAAACACGTCGATCGAAATTAACATTCGCCTCGAGACAGTAACCGAACCAGCTTCGTCCAGGATCCAACATCTTAAAATGTTCAAGTTTCCTGCACAACGACTTGAAGGCACGATTTTCATTCTGGTGACAGCAGCGGCGACATTTTCTCGAAACCGTATTCATGACAAACACATGATATCACAATACATTTTAATTTTTTTATCTCCTTTCTAGGTAGGCGAGCAGAGTACATATATCCACTCAATTACGCACGGTTTGAAATGACGCCACTTCTCTTTCTACGTTAACGTTTCTTTTTATTTCGGTGGGCACGTGCGATTTTATTTTTTTTCGTCGCCGCCGGAAAGCGGAATATCACTTGGACACCGGATGTCGGACGGAGCCGCCAGCTCCAAGGAGTTAAGTTGGTTATGGAAATGAGGGAGGAATTCTCGCCCGCCCCAACTCCCCCCTCATCAACCCCCAGTTTCCACCCGCGGAGCTCAGCTCGGGGGAGTGCCGCACACTCCGAGATTGTGCCACGGGACATTAGCAAGGCGAGCTGGCGCGCCCGGGTTGGATCTGAAGCGAAAATGGAATCAGGGACCTTCCTTCCGCGTTTCGGGGGACCGCACGCACATGCACGCGCACACGTTTTAGAAGGCGATGGAAACTAACGCGCCGCCGCTCGTACGGCCGTGGTTTCGCAATTCCACTTGACGCAAAAAAAAAAAAAAAAAAAAAGGAACAAATTCTCTCTTCACGTCCACTGCGATCATCGATTTGAAATGGAACACCGACGTGTGTTTACAAAGCAATGGGGAAAATTCAGATCAATGTAAAAAAACAAGGAACTGTTCCCTTTTTTTTTAAGCTTCCAAAATAACTAAGTTCTTTTTTTTATTTTTAAGAAAAGCAGTTTTATTCTATAAGGTTACATTTTTACTGAAATGCAAAATTTTTCAGTAACTTTTAACATAAAGAATGTGTGCACAAATTGATATACCACCTGAATGTAAAAAAATAAAAAAAAAATTAAAATTAAAACTTTTTGAAAAATTTTTACGTACAAAATTTTATGTCCGCAATTTGGCGACACTTAATGACCAAGTTTTATCAGATTGTTACATACAACGTAATCGGTAGCTCACGTGGTGCCATAGGCCAGACTGAAATGAATTGAAGGACTGGGAAAGCTAGTCCTGGCAAAGAATGTTGGAAAATCAAAGTTCAATTACTAGAACTATTAATACCAAACGTACTTGAAGCGGAAAATGTTTCTTTCAAAGAGTATAAACTAAGATCGGAACGAGAGATCAATTGTCGTAATGAAAATCACGTGACATATTCAGGATGTAATGTTACCAGAATTTGTAAAGGTAATTTCACTTGGTACAGTTTAGCCACTAAAATTTTCATGATCATTTTTATTTACTACCGCAAAGCATATGTCGTAGGCATACATTTTTGCACATTATCTGTAAAAGTTATCCATAACAATATATATGTTATAATACTAATTACCAAAGTTGTATGGCCCTTAAAGTCACAGCAACTCTTAACGATCATAAAAACATGTCTTTGTAAATTGTGACAACTATAGTTTCTGATAATTAAAGATTGTCGTGAGTGCTCCGGTCGTTAGAGTGTATAATTATATCTCAAAGTTCTAAAATATTGACAGAAATACGTTTTTATCATTTTTACACCGTATTTATGTATAAACCGAATGTTCAGCTTTCGAAGGGAACGACTTTCGAAACCTTTCCCGCTGTCGTAAATATGGATATATCGAAAGGACTTTACAAATATTTCCCTTTTTTACTGCTGGATTTTTTTTTTTCATACAGAAATATTAAGACAGTTCTAACAACTTGCGTCGAACTTCGTTGCCAAAGTTTACTCGGACGTTTCACAACCATTCTGCACTCGTGGTTTCTGAGATTATAATATCTTCGTAACATATTCGCATGTGAGAAAAGATTGTCAAGAAAGGAAGACTGTTCATCACATAGGGTATGGTCATTTTAATTTCTTTCATTTGGCTGTGGTTCTCGAAATACTTTCTAAAATTAAATGACACCATAATTCCCACGTAATATATATATATATATATGAATAAGTGCAAATTTATTGTAGCTTGCATGTGTTTCGTTTCTGTTTGCATGTGGTATGATATTTAATCGGAGATATTACAAATAATTACTCGTCCTTAAGTATGAGTTCCTTAAAAATATGTAACTACTCCGAAGTAGTTTTTGACTTGGCTTTGACTTTCTTAACTTGAGGCTGACAAGATTCTTGACACGAAATCTTCACTTGACCCTGAAACCGCGACGAGTTTATGATAGCGTGTTAGTAGTCAGTTGGTTAAGCGACTTGGTATAACAATACGCTCGACAACAACAAAAATTTTCTATCAAAGTAGAAATTTTTGACTTTTCACTGCACATTGTAGGACGCTAGAACAAATTGCTTGCAATAATTTTCATTAAAAATTATTCGTGATCGGGTGTTTTTTTAATAAACAAGAAATCATGTAAAATAACCAAATAAATAATTGTAAAATACACCTGGAAGACACAATTTAACATGGGAAGGCGTGTTTTGAGAGCACACTGGATTTGGTTTCAAGAACATCTGTGTAAAGAAAGGCATACTACTCGTTTATAAACCGTATTATAATTAATTAAAATGAGACCGTTAATAAACATTGAATAATAAATGAAGTTAATTTCAGATGCGTTGACTTCACTATAAATCGATAGTTTACCATGAAAAAATTTAAATAATAAAATTGGTATGTTTCTTGTTTTCGGTTATAAATATATATTTTTACATTTAGAAATTTAATCATCAACCAAACAAATTTGATCACCAGGTTATAATTAAATTACATGTTCCTTTATTCAAATATAAATCTAAATATTTAAAATTCAAATTGGAGAATGTAGTAAATTTCCGCCCGAGACATATGTCACAGAAAACCTACTACATAATTCGATGTTGATAGATACCTTTTGTCAACCAACTGGCAAGCGATATTTGGTGTCAGGCCCTATTATTATTTGCTATATATTTTAGTCAGTATTTTTATTAAACATTTTGGGGGGAAGGGGAAGGGGTATTTTTGGTTCGCTCAATATTTTTGGTTGGTGGAATAAATCGTTATAAAATTAGGTGAGTAAAAGCTGAAATAATTTTTACGTCGTCTGTGAATATGCAAGCAAAATACGGTACATAGGTAATGACCTACCAATGACACATATTTTTTGAGACGAGTGTACATACGCTTTAGATCCACAACAGCTTATTTTAGATTGTAGTGCCGACCAAGACAGGTAATGGGCACTTTTTCAGTGAAAGGTGTCCCTTTTCCGGATAAATATTTTCTGCTACTTTCTCTGCACATCCACAAAGAGTTTTAATTCTTTTGGAAACTCGATACACTCCACGAACGCCCGTTTCTCTAAGCGATGTCTATTTTTATTTCCTCTCTATCGAGGACTTAAATCTTCAGCTAGATTCTTGTCAACCGCACGTGGAGACGACTGAAACTTGATTCAAAATTGAGAGCTCAACAGTAGCCGTAGAACATAGAACGTGTGCACAAGAATTAACCGCCATGTTATCTAACCTATTGATTCACAACTACGCATAACAGGTCGTGCGCGTGAGAGTTCGTGACGTAGTACATAAAGGGAATTGTTATATTTCATTTCTCATGCAGACGCATGGGGACAGACAATTCTAATAGAGAAAAAAAAAAGAAAAAAGAAAAAGTTTTTTAAAGCGGAGAAAGGTAGATGGATGTTCTGCATAAACGAAGAAATATCGCAAGATGTAAATTCACAGAATTGAACTGGTGGCAGTTTGCGAACGAAAAATTTGCGACAACAAAAGCAAATATTTTACATATAAGGAAGAGAGACAATTATTTTTAATTACTGTCCATTTTCAACACAGTGCCGCAACCTGTTACTAAAATACTTTATACGCTAAAAAATAAAAAATAATAAAAAACAGAACTATTTAATTGTCAATTGATTGGGATCAAGGTTTCTGGTCGTGTGGATGTTCTGCTGTTATATCCTATGACTCGTGCCTATGTTTTCTGACTATGAACTAACCCTAATATTTCTTCAGCTTCTCAAGGAAAAAGAAAAGAGCAGTATTGTTAAAAAAATTTCCCCGCTACTGGCTGATATAAGAAGTTTGATTTTCTACCTGCACACACGTTTTCCCGAACGAGTTAAGTTTTGTTAGGGTAAAAAAAGTCATGCCATGTTTTAATTTATTGTAAAACTTAAGACTAACGTGAGTTAATTTTTGGTTTCCTCGCGAGTCATCCGTCTTTCCTCTACCTTTACAGTCGTAATCGTCTGTCTTTCCTCTACCTTTACAGCCGTAGTCGTCCGTCTTTCCTCTACCTTCACAGCCGTAGTCGTCCGTCTTTCCTCTACTTTTACAGTCGTAGTCGTCTGTCTTTCCTCTACCTTTACAGTTGTAGTCTTCCGTCTTTCCTCTACTTTTACAGTCGTATTTGTCCGTCTTTCCTATACCTTTACAGTCGTAATCGTCCGTCTTTCCTCTACTTTTACAGCTGTAGTCGTCCGTCTTTCCTCTACCTTTACAGTCGTAATCATCTGTCTTTCCTCTACCTTTACAGCCGTAGTCGTCCGTCTTTCCTCTACCTTCACAGCCGTAGTCATCCGTCTTTCCTCTACTTTTACAGTCGTACTCGTCTGTCTTTCCTCTACCTTTACAGTCCTAGTCGTCCGTCTTTCCTCTACCTTCACAGCCGTAGTCGTCCGTCTTTCCTCTACTTTTACAGTCGTAGTCGTCCGTCTTTCCTCTACCTTTACAGTCGTAGTCTTCCGTCTTTCCTCTACTTTTACAGTCGTATTTGTCCGTCTTTCCTATACCTTTACAGTCGTAATCGTCCGTCTTTCCTCTACTTTTACAGTCGTAGTCGTCCCTCTTTCCTCTACCTTTACAGTCGTAGTCTTCCGTCTTTCCTCTACTTTTACAGTCGTATTTGTCCGTCTTTCCTCTACCTTCACAGCCGTAGTCGGCCGCCTTTCCTCTACCTTCACAGCCGTAGTCGTCCGTTTTTCCTCTACCTTTACAGCCGTAGTCGTCCGTCTTTCCTATACCTTTACAGTCGTAATCGTCCGTCTTTCCTCTACCTTCACAGCCGTAGTCGGCCGCCTTTCCTCTACCTTCACAGCCGTAGTCGTTCGTCTTTCCTATACGTTTACAGTCGTATTTGTTCGTCTTTCCTCTACCTTTACAGTCGTATTTGTCCGTATTTCCTCTACATTTACAGTCGTAACCGCCGTACTAGACAGCTTCTTAAACTTTTGGGCTTGAGACTTCAATGAATTTGAGGTGCCTTATTACAAATTGACGTCACTAATATGCACAAATATTTGCCAAAATTGGTAATTGATTTTAATAATTTTTTTGTTAAAATAACTTATATCGGAGCTTTATAATTGGCGTCATGTTACGCTTAACTTATTGATACGCTGGAATACGACGAATTTATATATTTACTTGTAACAATACGTATCAAATGTATACAAGTTATTTTTAAGATAACAGGTTCATCAACACAGCTCATGATTGACAAAGTTGATGTACGAACAAGTATATATGGGGTTTATTTAATCATTTTTAAAGTTTTGTAAATCTTTAATTATTGAAATAAATATTAGGAAATGAAAGGATCTTAGTTTTAACTCAGAAACCAATTTCTAAAGCAGGAAACTAAAAATCCGAACGAACGTTTATTATAAGCGAAACTAATTTAAGTAAAATAACTTCGAAAATACACTTGATTACAAGAAAATAATTATATATAAGGACATGTAACGTTATAACTAAGTACTATTCAGAGGGGGGAAATCGCTTTTACTAGGAGAGAAATGATATTTTATGGGAGATAGTAAGCCATTTTAACAGGAAAAATAATTTTTTGGTGGGGGCCCAGGGCGGGTAGAATTCCCCACTGCTCCGCCCATCCTAAAGGAGACCCCACTACTTTGAGTTCGCACCTTGTTTGTGTTTGCAACGTTTTGTTCAAATGTCCCCGTGGAAGAGATTTGCATGGAATCAGATCTTCAGCAGTGAAAATAAAAAAGTTTTAACTTTTGCACGAAACAAGATTCGAAGAAAATTAAAATTGAGTAGCAAATATATTATAAGCTGTAATTCTTAATTACATACGACTGAAAGCTGTTGATAACAGAAGATTCCAAAGAGGTGTTTTTTAAACCCGTATTTAACTATTGAAAACCGAAATTGGTATCGATTATATCGAAATCGTGCGACGAGGCAACGTACAAGAAAGAGCAAAGTGTTAAAAAATGTTGTGATGATTTTTTTTTTATAGAACACGCAGTTGCAACAGGTTATTATTACTTATGGAAAGTTTCGATGCCGAAACCCCAGATCGAACCACGGAACCTTCAGATTTTCAGTCTAACGTTTTCCCAACTGAGATATTTCAGCCGGTGTAGAACTAAATTCCAGTCTTAGTCTTCTAAATAGCGGATATTGCATATTGCCTGTTCCATCTTCAGTTCACTTCTTTCTTACGCTGATTCTTTCTTTGCGAATAGTATTCGATAGCTCGTCTGACGGCGTATGTATTGAAACAGTTCGTTTTTATATTTTCCAATTTTAGTATTACTGTATTTTTCTACTTAAATGCTCTCTAATAATCTCTCTCCTATCATGGGCTCTGAATGACATTCCTTTACCGGATCTTTAAAAAAAAATAACATTCATCGAACTTCTAATTTCATTTCATATATCCTTATGAGTACCCATGTTTCACTGTCAAACAATAGGAGTGCCATTAAATCTATACAATAAATAGATTGTTTATTTAATTTTTTTCCCTAGTTTTTTCCGTATAAGTAACACATCCCAAACTTATGGATATTCTGTAAAGATATTTTGCTATCGCGGGCTAACCTTTTTGATACGTTATGTCGCAGCCTAGATATTTAAAATGTGACATATGTTCCAACACTCTCTTGTGAAGTACTATCTTCGTTTTTAGTGGATCCATTCACTGTGTCGTATTAGCATACGTACCCAGATAGTACTTCTCACGAAGTCGTTCGGAACATGAAAATATATTTCTATGTATATTTGGAGACGATTTACAGGTTGTTAAAAAAAAAAAATAGGCTCTGCTTAAAAGATGGATAGTACGTAGTATGTGAAGGAAAGAATGTTGGTAAATATATGGGAGAATCAACTTTCCTTTTGCGTAATCGCCCTCCGAAGCTCACGGGGGCCTTGCTTTGGTGAACGGGGTATACATGCTGGATGCCGGCGATGCAGACGTACGGAGCGTGCATCAGTGCGCTGGCCAGCCCGGCAGCGCTTGCACGCAGTGATGTGTTGTATCGCCTGGATACCATCGATTTCCACCTATGGGGATGATATGTGAATACGACCGTTTGCAGCAACCCTGTATTCACTGTAAAAATACCACTGCAGCGTGCTGTGTACGCCTTCCAATACATTCGCGCCAACTTACGACGTATTCGCAAGGGCGCGATCATCCATTGAAAGATGACTGCAGGGCTGTGTTGAGACCCATAATGCATATTTTGAACATTTCTTGTAGCACGTGACACATTCTGTGTAGTGTACCTCACAGGTATACTTGGTCCGCGGCAGGAAGGCCCCCTACTAGGTTTTGGAAGGCGATCACGCTAAAGGGAAGCTGAATCGGCCGTAGGTTTAATAACATATTTCCTTCACATACAGCGTACTATCTATCCTTTAAGCAGCTTTCATATTTTATGAAACGAACTGTATTAAAGAACATTCAGATGTAGTCATAACCTAAAACGATTTCTGGCGCACAAAATTAGGAAAAAAGGTTAATTGAAGTATTTGATAGCAGGTTTATCCTATGTTTCATTAAAATTGCCGCAGACATTAAAAAAAAACCTTATTTAGAGTTATTTTTTTACATTAGGCACGCAGAAATTTCCTTAGAAAGATTACTGTGCGGCAAAGAAAGCCATTTATTAGAGGCTGTTTTGTATGTAGGTACACAATATTGTTTTAATTCAAAGAAAAGATTACTGAAACACAGATTTTCTGCCAATAACAGATTTCTTTATACAATTTAATTTTATGGCAGCATTACCTTCCTTTAAAGCAAAGAAATAAACATTATTCGAGCTTCTTTTGTTAACAGTAAAGAAATATTACTTCGTACGAAAGGCGTTCAGTGATGTTGAGGTTTTGTGTCCTTCGTTGCAGTTCTCAGTAGCTAACTGTCGTCTCGGCGCCAACATTAATAAACCAACATATTCTGCAGTTCTGAAACTGCAACTGAGCAAATGCACAGTCCGCCTGCAGACGTTTAATGTCATTCTGAACTGCAGGTATTCTCCAAATCATGTACCTCAATTCCTCCCGAGTGGTATAATTATATTCTGGCCCATCTAACTACTTTACATAACCGACCTATAAAAAGTAGTCGGAGCACAATAAGGCAAATTCGTCGTTTGGTGAAGGACGTTTGACAAGTAACAAGGAGGGATCGGGTTCGATTCTTGGAATTGTAGTATTTTGTTTAAGTGAATACAATTTTGACTGATATTACCGCAGAGACTTCTCCTGAACCATTGTCGTGACTTTGAAAGGTTATCATAGTCAGCACTATACAGATCAAGAACGTATTATTATGTTTGTGACCAGCCTACTTTGTAGTTAACGACATTGAAACTAATTTTTCTTTGTGGTATCAAATCATGGGTGGNGATAGCCTACTTTGTAGTTAACGACATTGAAACGAATTTTTCTTTGCGGTATCAAATCATGGGTGCCCGCAAAGAAAGCGTGGTTACAATACAGGTGTTCATTCAACTTTGGGAGGGCAGGAGGGGGATGTGATGGTGGTGGAAACACAGCGAGCAAGCAGAGAGTACTTGCAATTTATTGCACGGTACGTGCTTTAGTTGGCGTATTTCCTGCGTGAAGGGGTGAGATACACTGAACGAGTGCATATACCTCCTGCTAACAAAACAGTTTGTGTCACTAATCAAATATGCTACCACATAATTATATTAAGACTTTAGGAAAATGAATACTGGAAAAATGTGACACAAATCATTACAACCAAATTCAAGGTTGGTTGCATAATACTNGACTTTAGGAAAATGAATACTGGAAAAATGTGACACAAATCATTACAACCAAATTCAAGGTTGGTTGCATAATACTAATAAGTACCAGATTCAACACAATAAAATTATAATTGATAAGACTTTAAAAGAAAGAGATAAAGTAGGCGGATTTATTACATATTTTAGAACGAAGTTTTCAAACACAAAAGCTTTCAATGTGATTATCATTACACATAATTTAACTGAAGTGTGAATTTAAACGCCTCCTGTGCAAAACAAACCTTAAAAAGTTAGAAAAATTTAATAATATTATAAAACGGGATATGAGAAAACGGAATCCGTTACAAAAAATTGCCGTATCCCATTAATACTTACATTTGAATTTACTACCTTTTACATGATTCCACTTGAACATCATTGAAGGAAATATAAATAATCTGCCAGTCCATACTTTCCCTACGTTGCCAAAATAACTTTTACGTTGACACTTTAATAGTTCAAAATCTGTAATAAATGTTTCGTCGTGCGACACCAAATTAAAAGCATATCAAGATATCTGAATTAAATAGTAGTGGTTGATTGAGCCATCTCATCCTGTATCCTCCGGACGTTGCTGGGAATGTAACTGATGCCAGGTGGCCCAAAGGCAGTAGGAGTTAAGTAAGCTGCAGTGCTCCAGAAAAATGATGGAGACACAATAAATTCCCCAATATAAAATTACCATAACCGTAATTAACTTAGTATTTCTCAAATGGCTAAGCAATAATTTAAAATACACAAAATATTCCAAAAAATAAAAAATATCAAATTTTTTAAACGGTACAAGTTGACCAGACGAAAACCACATGGCTCCAGCGGAAACTTGTACAAGACCTACTATCCAAGCCTGTGTGCAAGCAAGCATAGACTGTTCACGAGAAAGCGATCATTTTTACTGTGGCCGTGGTGGGTAGGGGTTAGACAACTCGCCTCCCACCCATACGAACCGGGTTCGACTCCTGGAGTGGTCGCTCCCGGATAGTTTCAAGTGGAAATCGTGCCGGACGATGCCGCTGGTAGGCAAGTTTTCTCGGGGATATCCCGTTCCCCCAGCCGTTTTAATCCGGCAATGCTCCATACTCATCTCGCTTCACCCTCATCGGCTCTCAAGACCTCGATGTTAAAAGTCACCGAAATCTCTTCCCACCACTCCATCACTTGTTTAAGTCGTGCTTAAAAATTTCTTTCAGCTTATTTATATCCTTTACAAATTGTTAACACGAAAATTGCTATGGGACCAATAAGTACAGTGTACAAAATTTAGAGCTCCCAAAAGTTGCCGTATGAACTTACAATAACTTACCATTTATTTGTTATTATTCAATTCATACAGGGAGGACCTTCAAACGGCTGAATCTACCGTGAATAGCCTATATTGGGTATTATATCGAACAACCTGTTACACGATACTTGCTGCCACTCAAGTAAACACGTGTGCATTTGCTCGGACTTGTGCCACTGTGGTTCCGGCACGGTGATCCCTCACAGGTTCTACAACATCCGTTAATGAATAGAGCCTGATTGTTCCGAGTGATAACTGGAAATTTTCGTATTAAATAAACACGAATGATCACTGTTATCTTCGCATAACCCTTCTACTATTATAAGGGGCAGTGACTTTTTCGCGTAAAAATCGGAGCACACAGTAGACTTCAATACTATATACACACACCTCAGCTGTTGTTGTACCTCCANTCGGAGCACACAGTAGACTTCAATACTATATACACACACCTCAGCTGTTGTTGTACCTCCATTGGCTGCTGGTGCCTTGTCCGTCTTTGACCAAGCCACTCCGACACTTAACATTCGTGATTTGTGCGCAAAGGTTAACACCGGACAGAACATTTTTTAGCCAATCAAAGAAGCTGGACGACCCTACAGTGCTTTGGACTGAATCTTGTCTCGAAATATTTTCGCGAAATATAACTGCCCCTAACTATTATCAATAAAACAAATTTTCGCATTTTTTTATACAATTTACTCCTACATGATAACTTTGTCGCTTTCTCGAATAAAAATTACATTTAGTGACAACTTTCGTCATTCGCAGGACCCTATCACCACTTAGCATCACATTGCAGGAAACATTAAACCGGAAATTGCGCACGATCAGACACCAAAGTGTCCACTAACACGACCACCAGTTAGCTCAATCTTACGTAGAACAATATATACCAGCGACCATGCAAGCTTGCTTGGAATTTTCCGAGGACACTTAACATCGTGGCACAAAGGCTTAAGAAATTGAATAATTTAATTACAATCTCAATTTATACAACCACGCGTAACAAAACCCATCACCATCGCGAACGGGTAACTGGAAAGCGAATTTTTCTCTTAATCCTACTTTTAAATGTGTTAATCGGATGCCATTAATAGCTAAAGTTCTCGGCGTTAGGGCAATGTGTAACCTCGCCATTTTTATTGGCTCCACTGTACTGATTTGGTACACATGAAAGCTTACATGTGAAAAATAATATTTCATATTACCAATTATTCTGTGCTTTTAGGGGCCTGCCTGCCTGCATTGTTTTTCTCTCTTTTTTTTTGGCCCGAGACGTGCGGGATCTATAAGTGCTACAATGGTAGGCACTACAAGAGCGCTATCGTCCCTAGTGCAGTGCTCTCGTAGTGCTGCGTGTGGGGCAGCGGTGACACAGTGTCCAGGTCGCTCGCCTCCCACCACGGCGATCCGGGCTCGATCCCCGGCGGGTTCACTTCCGGATTTTCGCATGTGGGAATCGTGCTGAACGATGTCGCTTGCCGGGGGGTTTTCTCGGGGCACTCCCGTTTCCCCGCCCTTGCATTCCAGACCCGCTCCATTCTAGCGTCTCATTTCTGTCATGTCCGGGGATGACGGTAACCTACGGGTCCCAGCTGGAAAGACCGTCACTTGGAGGATGTCGCCTGGCCCTGGGTGTGCTCCCCACACGCCATTTATTTATTTTTGTAGTACTGCGTGCACCTATCGGACTCGTAACTTAAAAATACCATTCCGTCCTCGCCTAGGGCATGACGTGTTTTCGTGGGGAAACACACTGGGGACACGTTTAATAGAAAAAAAAAAAAAAAAAAAAA
>NQII01006436.1:41693-58216 GCA_002778355.1 Clitarchus hookeri | reverse complement strand
CCCCCCCCTTCTCTCGTATGCTTGAAGAGAAAATAAATCATGACCCGTGTCTACATATTTCGGAAAAAAAAACATCCCTGCTTTATTTGCCTTTTTTTTTTTTTTGCGTCGCTTTCCTCGAAATGTTTCCATTCTACGCGTTATCAATAGGCGCACGCAAATTTCACGCACGTTACATGGCGCCACATTGTGCTTCGCAGAGACAAACGTACTTGAACGGATATCAATTTTTCATTCGTTGCTGACGTTTTTCGGAACGTATTATGACAGGATTGTTTTTGTTCACGGGCGTCATCGTATCACCTGACTATCCCAGTCTACATATTTTCAGAGCGTGTGATTTGAACTTTGTTCTAGTCACAAAATCGTAACGTGTAAACTTACGTAAGATTTGTTGTCCTTTACCAGAGAATGCACCATCTTTCTGCGTGCTATTACATACAAATATAAACAATAAAAAATTTTCCTTAGTATGATTTCCAGTTACCTACGTAAAACCGTCATTAAATACTCTTCTCTCCATGTAGATCATCAGACCAGTAATAAATATTATATTTGAAAAGGCAAATGCCGTGAAGAGCTGGAAATTAAACAAATTCACGATCAAGTCAGTATTGACTAGGGAAAAGGATATACTTTTCCGTCGCTACTAAATATGGAAATAAAATACAAACGTTCGAAAATATTTTGCCAGTGAGGAACAACGAATAAACTTTCCTCGGTATTGAACTCGTGATTCCTTGTTTTCAAAACTGCATTATGTGATATTTCAAAACTTAAAAAATGCAACACGTATCTCTCGATGGCCCAACACGTACGACTCGAGACACTATGGATGTCGCAGCATTACGACCACCATGTTACAAACGTAATTGCCACGTAATAACAATTTTTAATTTTCTCGACGGGAATTTATTTCTGTGGTGCTACTTTTGTAAACACTAACATAATCACCTGTTTTCTAATTTTGTATCATATTTAGTTTGTATTTGCTTATAACGGGTTCCTTACAATATATAATAGGAAAATGATGATTGATCCAGAAATCTAAATATGTACTGCACCTTCAGTTATATTATTAATAAGTAAAATAATGAAACGTCATAGAAGGTTTCGATGGCTCTTATCTACTCAGCAAATATCTGAGGTCAGTTTAGTGCTTTTAGAGTTATAACTATGGATATTTTAATACGAGTTTTAATAATACCATTTAGCGCTATCTTACATGGCTCAATTACGCAAAAATAAATTTGCGTGGAGTCACCTCTTAATAACGAAGTTTCCAGAATGCGTCACATCAACACGTTCAGTCCCGGTGTCCATAACAGGTGACATGTTGCACATGAAGGATACTTATGGTTAGTGCTGTAGACAGCAAGGAATCACGGGCGAAGTTTTGAACGTCTTCCGTGTGAGAAATCTGATTGGTTGAAGTTTCTGTCCCTCTCTTTGTGAGTGGTCAGTTTTACAATCGACGAAAACGCAGCAGGTGGGTTCATTTCGTAGCGAAAAGCAAGCTCGACACAAGTACAACGCAGATCAAAAAATTTTTAACGTTGCAACACTTGAGCTCGCATCTGAATTCGGGATGCAACGGGGTTGACTTCCCCTTCTTCGGAGGAAGAAGAATTAAAAAAAAAAACGTAAGTATTTCCAGTCTGGCTTGAAAGCAAATTTTTACGTTTTATTTTACTGTCTATATTGCCATGCTAACATCCGTGTTCGACTGTCTTCGGATCATTTCTGTTCTATACGCTCTTAAGTTAGGCATCATTTAAATAATATATATCAAAGCATTAATTTCAAGATAATTTTAATTTCAATTTAAATACATCTAATACACGCCATTTTTTTGTAATTTATTAAATGTTAAAGAAAAAAAATTATAAACTAAATAAATTAAACATTTATAACGATATATCCCAAAGAAGTATTAATTCAGTGCAACTAAAAGAATTGCGTCTTAAAAATAAGTGTGAAAACTTCCGACATTCTGAAATATGTTCTTGACTATGTAATAAACAGGGCATAAATCAAAGTAGCTTTAATTTCGCTAAAAAAATATCTGTAAATAATTTCTTTGTTCATATAGGATTATGTTAAAACCTGATAACGAATCGGTCGCGCAACGATCTTATTCAAGCTCGAGTTTGGGCGAGGCATACCCTGACTTTCACATGCGGGGAAAATGGCCGACGTTGCTGTTGGGCGGTGGATTTTAACGTGATTTTCCCGTTTCACCCAAAAATGCGTTTCATCTCTTCTACATTTCACTTCAATCATATTGGTGCTAAATAAAAAGTACTTACCCAGAGCCGTTCAAATCTCTGAACTTAACCAATTGACCGTAGTATGAGTATCATAAAGAGTTCTTCCGTTTAATTACGCTAAAGAATGTTCACTGCAAACTGAGGACTTTAAAAACCCCTGCTTAAGATCTACTTGTGTGCACATTGTGTATTCTTCTATCGCACGTTAAACTATCACTGAGTTGAGAGACTTGGGCAGCTCATAAGAACGAAGTGTTGAGAGCCTATGAGGATGGAATAAGGCGAGAATGGAGCAGCGCCGCAATCGCCAGGTTGGGGGAAACGAGAGATCCCCGAGAAAACCCCGCTGACCAGCGGCATCGTCCGGCACGATTCCCACTTGCGAAAGTAAAATTACCCTTGCCATGAGCCTTATCACGTTATTTTCGCAGTAAATATTTTGAAATATTTGCTAATTATTACAATTATAATCATTAAATAAACAGAGAGAGAGATAAATCATATCAGAATGCCCAAATATCCAACAGTTTTAATTCGACGTGTAGACATGGGACTCTTTTCATTTTACTGTCACTAACTTATTTGTCTGGGCGCGCGCAAGTCATTTTGCTCGTTAAAATATGCACAGCTAGCAGCAGTGACATTTTTCAAAGGTTGGTTTCAAATCGAAACAACTCTATTAATCGTTAACAACCTGTAGCTAAAATAACTAACCTTACAGTAAAAACTATTCAAGGATCGTGACCTACGTTGCAGTTTTAATGAGAATGCGAATGTACAAGCTGCATACGAGCACAGTATAAAAGTCTTATTCCGCTGTGATCCTAAACTCCGCAGCTCTCGAGAAAAGTTCGTGTTATTAGCTGTGTAGTTGGTAATAGCTGGGAGACTTTACTCCGTGAAAGCCACGTGCAGTTGGTTCTGCAGAGTGCCTTTATTACTCGACTCCGGAGCAAAAGGTAAACTTATGAAAAAAAAATATTTCCTCTGATTTCCAGTCCTGATTCTCGTGAAAATCGAAGTAGAGAACTTTATTGTGGCGTTATTGGTGGGGTGCAAAGTAAACTGGACTAACTACGTGAATCAAAATTACATTCGTATTTGAAATAAAACTTGAAATAGCAATACCGTTTACTTAATCGTTTTGCATAAAATGAGATAGGATAAAAAAATATTTCTCTTGAAACATTTTTTTTCGGAACGTATTCGTAGACAGAACTATTTTAAAGAAACTGTAGTTTTTAATATACAATTTTTGTGGCATTTTTTCTCTGCTTTGGTTAATATCTACATTAATAAATTACGGGGAAAATTGGTCAAGTTACGCTTCAAACGCGCATGTGCAATTATGCGGCCAGTTCGATCAACAGCCAACGAGAAAACCCGAGCATGTCCGATGGTTGACGAACTTGCTCCAAAGTCTCGGCGCGAACATTCAAGCGTGCCTTTCTTATATCATGCTGACACTACTGTGCACCCAGAATGGTGTGATGTTTTCAGAAAGTAGTGTATTTGAATCCTACAATTGACCTCGCATGCATGTTTACTATCCTAGCGCTGTTGGGTTAATATCCTGATTGGACACATTTTTTTACAAAATAAATAACTTTTGTGTGAGATGTCAGCTTCTTATCGTCAAAAGTGCTCTTCATATATATATATATATATAATGTCAAACAGAATTTTTGTTACAATGTTAAATTTTATAAAGAATGTATCTAAATTCGACCGACAACTTTGGCTGCAGGTTAATCCCGAAAAATGAAGGTGAAAACATATACACGACCTATGATCTAAATTTAATCCTAAGCGTGTAACACATGTTTGAAGTTGTGCCCGAAACACTAGTTTAATGCAAACATAGAAGAAAATAATTTGAGACGGAACACTAAATGTCTGGATAATGGGTAACTGAACAAAGATCTGCAAACACCACAAAACCAGTCGCTGTAATCAAGATATTCCATGTAAATAGTCACGGTTACTACCTTTGTTCGAACCAAGCTCGACGACGCGATATCGTATTTGGGGTTTCGGTGACATACTATTAATCTATGTTTCAATTAACCTCAAAGGTCTCGTTGAGTAAATACGCCAAGCCTCGCCAATTTCGATAAATTCGTGTTTTAATTTAAAAATTATATTTGCCAGTACCTGGCAGGTGAGCAACACGCATCACCCAGTAAAAGGCTATTGTTGCTATCAGAGGATGTGCAAGATTCCAGAGAGGAACATAGCAGTGACACTGTAAAAGACTAGTGCTTCAGGTCAAACTTCAAAGTTGTGTTACTCATGTAACAGACTCTTCACAAGAAAACAAGCGCCCAATAGCCAAAGGAAGACTGCAAGTGTGCACATACGATTCTGAAGTGTATCTTCCGCGTAAATGTTGTCATGAAAAACATATGGTCCTGCGTATCGTTAATCATTTATTACAAATATGCAATCAAAATTTACATTGGCATACATACATCACACAAATGTTCATCATTCACGAAGCATGTCCCACTTTCTTACAGTTCAGTAGGCCAGTCCAAGTCTCTGATCTCCAGATAGGGGCAGCGGTGGTTGAGCGGTTAGTCTGCTCGCCTCCAAAAAAAAGGCGAACCGGGTTCAATCACCGGCCGGGTCACTCCTGGATTTTCGCATGTGGGGACCGTGCCCGGACGATGCCACTGGTCGGCGGGTTTTCTCAGGGATCTGCCATTTCCCCCGCCCTTTCATTCCGGCGCTGTCTCATACTCACCTCAATCACACTCATCGTCTCTTGAGACGACCTCGCTGTTAAAAGCCGCCCAGATCTCTTTACCCACACGCTCACTATCCTGTGAGTCGCAAACTGCACTCGCCGGCCACTGCTTCGCCTTCGGTCGTCGACGAACTCTTGCAGATCGTACGCACTCACCACTAATGGCCATGCATGACTACCGACGCAGAGGCTTTTATAGTAGAAGTGACCTGGCCCAGAACGTTCCTCCCTCAAGTCGCGCTACTGAGGACGATGCAGTTAATATTCGCCCAATGTCTCCCAAGTAGCTGACTGTTCCAGAAGGCGGGAGTGTCGTCAGCTGGCAGGTGCGGAAGCTTACCTCCCCTCCACCAGGAGCCGGTGACGTCATCTTGAGAAGTAGCAACCACCAGTCCAGCCTGGGGGATATCACACGGAGGTGAAGCAGCCACGCGTAACAATATTATACCTCAGGAATAAATCACTCTAGCATAAGATTAGCTCTCAATGCTGGCAAATGCAATTTACCAGGATTGCTCTCTTTTGACACTAATTTATTTTTTAAGATATCTGTCATAAATTTACGGAAAAGTGCTGGTAAACAATCCTTGAGAACTCTTCTTAAGACAACGTAAACGTTGCTTTTTTTTTCTATAAGAGACTTACCGAAATTTACACATAGCTTTCCGTAAATTCAACCACCCAGAAAAAAAATTTGATTTTAGGAACCATCTTGACTTCTAAAACAGGGACAGTCATCTGATGGGTTACATATAGGTAGTGCCACCGGTTTTTCGCGAGAATATTTACGTGGAAGCTAGACTTCAATATCGTATGTGCAAATTTGCAGTCTTCATTTGACTGCAGGCCGCTTCTCTTTGTGCAAAGAGAGCATGTTACAAGAGTGAGCCAATCAGAAATTAGTTTTTCCGATACTGGCAATCCGTTCTTCGCGGGCAGACAAATAAGACGCGTAATAATTGAAATTATCCAATCACGAAAGCGGTTCTGAGCTAAAGTGTGTTGGAACACAACTTGTCCTGAAATATTTCCGCGAAAAATAGGTGCTCCTAGTTACAGGTATCTTCCAAATTTTGTTGTCATAGATAGTAATGCGAAAGGCACTGTTACTTATATTCCTACCTGTGATTGTATCTACTACCGCGCATACTGTTGCTGCCGCAGAACTTTGCGTTACTATAACAAAATACATAGTACCTCCAACAGAACAACTTTAACTACATCTGGTATGTTCCCGCAAAAACCAGATTAGCATTAAACCCCCAAAATTTTATGTAGCTAATACTGTAACGTTCAGTAAATGGGTTGGAAGGTTATTACAATCTTAGTTGTTGCGGGAAAAATACAACTAATGTGTAAGTTGTTATGTTGGGAGGTACTGTTTGTTTTTTTAGTAGGAACGCAGTGTTCTGCTGAACAGCCATATGTACAGTAGAAAATACGATCACAGACAGGAATACAAAAACAGTTCTGTTTGTATTGCTGACTTTGTAAACAACATTTAGGCGGTACCTAGCAGCCATCAGGTGGTTGTCCCTGTTTAACAGTCGAGACTCTAGATATTCCCCACAGCAATTTTTTTCTCTCTTTTTGCAAAACCTTTACATAAGTTGGAAAGTTAGTTTTTCTGTACACACTGTTAAACAAGAGAGAGAGAGAGAGAGAGAGAGAGAGAGAGAGAGAGAGAAAACAGATTACCAAAAATATCTTTAATTTTTGTGATGCGAGTGTTTCGCTGTCTATACTCGCTAAACTTGAATCAGTTAGAATTGAGCCAAATTTGTGAAAACAGTGACAATTGGGCAACTGAAAATGAGTGCCAGATGAATAATTAATGTAGTGGTTGGATTGCATTGATTTATTTGTGATTTCCTACAAAATGTCGAAAATGTCACTGCTATAAATCACTTGTTCCCAGTAAATTTGCTTGATTCGCCAGGCAGTAGTAGCTTATCAACTGACTTTCAGCGAACGTTGTTTCGTTGATTGATATTGATATTATTGATTCGGATTTAGAGAGTAAAACCAAATGCTTTGAAAAGATTAAATATTTTATTCTAGGGCGAGATTTGAACAATAAACAGAAGTTGAGAGGTCAGTGATGTAATTTTATCAACGTGATAAACACAAATTTTTTAATGTCTAGTAATGTTTGAATGTTTTAGGCGCGGCATATTGTTACAGGTGTCTGAAGATACTTTTTGAAGTTTCGAGTCATATGCTGAAGTGGCGCTGATATCCCAAGTGCTTCGGAATCCACAATTTCCTGATTACAGTGCCGAGGTAATTGTTCGTTTACAAAACCCATAGCGGTTGAAAATACGGAGAAATTCCGTATTATCAGTTTATTCGTTTTTAAGGAACACATTTCCGTTTAATAACAATATATTTCAGTAAAAAAATTTCCGTGGTAATTTGGAAAATTTAAATAGTGTCGTCTTCTCGGCATTGGCTAACTACAACGTATTTAATTCAATTATCCATTTCTTGTGCAAATTCTCATTCATAGACTTCTCATATGTATATTACAATGCCAGGAAAGGTTAAGAAGACCTCCAACAGCAATAGGAAGACAGGGGACTTGCACCTACGGTAGGAACACCACACACTCAGCGCAATATGGAAAGTAGGACATTCTCTCCGGAAGAGGAGGACATTTCATTAACCAGTTTGTTCACACATTAATTAATGCTCCATCGTTGCAATCACGCAAGTTTTCGTTACGCGCGTTACCTGTTCTCGGCGTTGTTCTCGCAGCCAGAGAACAACGCGGTGCGCGCTCGACGATGCCGACGCAAAACCACTCACGTCAAAGAGGCGTAGAAAATTCCACCAATCAAGTGCTCCTCAATGAAGACTCTCAAAGTACCGGGGACTAATGTTTCGATGTGTACAGCACTAATCATCACTTTCGTTTATTTGCAACGTGTCCACAGTCGCCAACATGCTGGCTGAACGGTTTAAAATAGAAGGAAATGCAATTTTTATTAAAACCTGACAGTTTAATAAAATATTTCGTGTTTCAAGGAACAATGATCAAAAGTTAAATTAATAACATAAAATTATAATCCCATAGTGAAGTTACGTAAAATAAGAAAGCTAATTACGAGCTGTTTTACACAACCAAATATTTTAATACAAACATGCTACTATATAAAATAATGAATCTAAATATCTAATTTATATAGAAAAGATAAAAACAATTTGCATGGTTTATCAGGGTACATCAAAAAGTTTTTAAATGATTAACCAAGTAAACACCGATCGAACCATTTTGTTGTATAAAAACCGACAATATCAAAATAACTAGTAGACAAATATGATGACTTATAAGGCCAGAAAAGTCGAACTTTTTTAATCACTAGGGGAAATGCTGCCAGACGCGAGCAATGCTTAAAGAGAAGAACGTCCTCTTTTTGAAGCAAGTCTGGCAACCCTACGCACGGAAGCTGGTGCTTCGGGCGGTAAAGTCAGTAAACGGTTGGAATCTTAGCCAGACATCTTCAAGCTGCCCGTCGATCGATCGTGGCAGGAAATGGACCACCCTAGTACTGCTGTGTGAGGCCAGTTTGGCTCTTAGTGCTGCAGTTTTCCTTCGACATCGCGATGCAAGCAGCGAAGATCTCACCGCGATAAATCAACAGTTATTATAATATGTAAAGACATCGAGTAATAAGCGTTATTGTTTAAAGACATAATATAATTCAAACGTGCGAAGGTTGTATTCTTTTTTTCATTGGAGTACAGTTTGTTTTTAACGTCCTGGACGGTTTTGGACCAACTGGGAAAAAACATTTACAAGAATGTCTAATCACTTCCATATCAAGTCAAAATTCTGTATCCTCGCCGCTACAAAAGCCAATGAACAAATATCACCAACTAGAACGTATACAGGACGATGTGGTATACCGTGCTTAAAGATACTAACACGAATTTTTCATATGTACGTAATTCCGTGCTTAATTAGTTACCGCCCTACCAGGAGCAATTTTCCTTTGCTGGGGCAGTGATATTTCGCGAAAATATTTCGAGACAAGGTACAGTCCGAAGCACTGTAGGGTCGTCCAGCTTCTTTGATTGGCTTAAAAAATGTTCTGGCCCGTGTTAACCGTTTGCGCACGAATCACGGAGGTTCAGTGTCGGAGTTACTTAGTCCTGAGAGGCTTGGTCTAAGACGGACACGGCATCAGCAGCCAATGGAGGTATAACAACAGCTGAGGCGTGTATATAGTATTGAAGTCTACTGTGTCCTCCAATTTTCACGCCAAAAGTCACTGGCTCTAAAAATAGCTGTGGACTGTTGAAAATGGCGAAAATTATTTGAGCCAAAATATTTTGAATTGGGTGATCGATCTTTTGACTCAGTTCATGTTATTTGCCGACCAGTTACGAAGTTTGTGATTCAGAATACCTCATTATCTCAATGAAATACATGCGTTGCAGTCAACAACGGAAGAAAACTTTTTAACATGCGTACAGTGTATTGAATACTAGCAAAACAGTTAATTTTTCTGCGATGAACAATTGCCTTTAACAATAGCATAGAGGTGTTTATTACAGCCACCGAGTATTTCATGGATTAATTGGGCAACAGGTTGGATTTCAAAGTTCTCTATAAACTGGAGCCAGTAAAAGTTTGTGTTTGGTTTTATGCAACGGTGCGAGGGCTTTCTATAAGACTGTCCAAGTCCCAGTTAGAGTACGGGTGGTTAAGGTTGGACAATTTCCTAGAGGATGGACGCAAAGAAAAAGTACGTTTATAAAGGAAAACTTTACATTTAAAACATTAACTGACTCATTATATATTTTATTAGGTGATACAAAACATTAATTTATTTGCTATTTTCTGGCCAACAAGAATAATTTTTGGACCACTTGAAAGAGTTCAGTTTAAGTGTATTTAATAATAAACCAGAACATTTACAATTTTGAAGCCAATTTGAAACAAAGTGCACAGTGCAGGAAATTATCTGCTGTGTTCAGTTTTTGCCCTTCAAAGTGCGTGCTACTCATAGTTTACGAGTGTCAAGCTGTACATTATTTACCACTCTCTTTCCCAGTTTTTACCCATTTATAGTGCAAATTTGGGCACCAAAAAGGTTTTTTTCCTTTGATTCAGATACATTATGTTAATATTAAGTCATTAACGATACACATGAGGCTATGGCCAATGTTGTAGTGGAATGATTTTTTAACCTTCATATAACAATGAATTAATCATTATAAATTAAAAATTCTGTTTCTGTCCTTTTTTTTACCCCGCCGCACCCTAGACTATTGTTAATTGCTTATTACCGGTTGAAATTTACACAGGGCATCCGATCATAATCGTAGGATAAAATTACAAATCCTTGAAGTCTACATAGGCACCGAATAGTATTTTGTGATAATCTTCGGAGTTTTGGCGATAAGGGCGATAAGTAGGGTCTTCTGCATAGCGAAATGATTTACGCTCCGGTTAGATTGCAGTCTCCTTCGTGTACACGTACAAATATACTTTTGTTTGGGGCTGAATGTCTTTGTGAGAAGACATTTTCTTACCGGGAAGGGCCAATCAGAAATGAGCTACTACGACAGAGGTTGATGTTTAACAGCTATCCCATATATTGTATAGTGCTGAGGCGTCAAAGAAAAACATAGTTGAATCTAAGTTTATCCTTAATCCTTTCAGAAACACTTTTCAATTTACGGTTTCAGATGTTGCAAACAAAATAATTTTATGATGCATACTGTACTTGTCAACACAGCTCTTGTTTCGTTGCCACGGCCAATGAGATGTAGGGCATATGTTCGGCTAAAGTTATATGAACCAGTTATGACCTAAATCAATAAGACGGTTTGCGAATCATTTACCCACAGGTGAGATAGTTGGTCATTGAATTTCGCTGTGTGCAGCACAGGCCAAAAATTACCTGTAGGTGCGTAATGCACACAATTGTAGAGAGACTGGGTTGGAATGGCTTAAGGTAGTTTCAGTACCCGCCAAAATAGATTCATCAGTTTTCGCGCCACAATTTCAGTTTCATAAGGTTTTACAGAAATTTTACACGTCAGAACATAAATGATAGCTTCTGAAGCTTTATCAAAATGTTACAGATTTGTTGCTTTTGTTAATTATGGATTGGTCACTTTCATGAAGAAAGAATTTATGATTTCTTGCAGGCGATGACAGCAAAATTACTAGTAAGAATACAGAACTAAAACAGAGTTTGTATAATGTACAAACCAATTCCATGTGTCCTCTCGAACAGTAAAACATGATGCAATATTTGAAAGGTCACCTGTTTTTCACTAAAACATTTACGTGGAGGCTAGACTTCAATAGCCCCTGTTCACACTTGCAGTCTTCATTTGACTACTGGCCGCTTGTGTTTATGCGAAGGCAGCCTGTTATATGAGTGACCCAACCGGAATAAAGTTTCTCCGTTACTGACCTTCCGTGATTCGCGGCCAGGCAGATAAGAGGCGTGTCAATTAAACTGATATAGTCACGAAAGTGGTCCTGAACTGAAGTACGTTGGAACACAATATGTCCCGAAATTTTTTCGCGATGAGCCAGTGCCTCTTAATATCTGTAGTGCAGGATGTAGCGAAAAATTCCAACATATCCACGATGTCGGGTAGTGATCCCCTTAAGATTTTCGTCTCTACTTCCGTACAAGATTTACATGGTGCAGTTCATAATCGCGAATTTCGGATCAACGTGGTAATATCTCTGCTTGATGCAAGTTCACAGAACAGACCGTGTCGGCTTTCAATACCGGAAACGACACATCATCATTATGACTCCAGTGTAATTAAAGTATCAGTTACGTGCATACAACTGCCTCCAATTCGTGCTAAACGCCGGAAAGAGATACTCGCAAATGTTTGACGAGCCACTCCAGGCAGCTAGATGTCGCTATGAGAAGTGATTGTGTTTGGTTAGCCCGTCGCGCGTTTGCGAACTTGTCAGTCGGGGGAAACAGCACTTCCCCTGCGGGGGTTTGTGTGCTAATGTTTGCAATGGCCGCACCGTCACGCACTGATAATCAACCCGCCAACGGTATTTGGCAACACTGTATGAGTGTGCCTAGGAGGCCGGTCACACAGCTACATCAGAACAATATGCAAAGTGTACCGGTTGTCGCTCAAACAACGACGAGAAGCCTGATTCTGCAAGTGGGGCGCAGTTGATATGGGTAATGCGTTGAAATACGTGGGGGGAGGAGGCGCATTCACATAACTGCCACGTGTTTTTTAAAATATAATATTATAATTTAATGTACGCCACGCTACAATATGCAAAAGCCACACCCACTTCCCCCCCCCCCNAACCAATTTCAAATGCATGTCATACATTTATTTTCAAGCCCACGAGTTGAAAATATATTTCCCAAAGCTTAAATTTTTTTGGAATATGTAGTGTATTTTTATTTCCCCTTTAACTTCCCCTGAAATGGTAGCATTTCTAAAATTAAATGATTTATGATTCCACACGCTCCGTATTTTTAAGTACGAAAGAGAGTACTAAATAACGCCACTCATATTCAACCATTTTTTTCCGCGAACCTCATATATACATTCATGTACACATGAATATGTGCTTGTGAATATGTATATATTGATACACGAATTTCTACGTTCATATATGTTTACACACACGCGTGAGTATTCGTGCTTGCATGTGGCACGCTTGAGTTGCAATAATTTTTTTTACTAAACTATAAAGTCAGTCATAAAATCTGACTGGAATTAATCATTGATGAAATTGAACAAATACGTAAGTTACAATAAAAAATCTCAGCAAATTGTTCTATTAAAGATCAGAAAAAAAATTTACCTTTTTACAATACGATCTACATGCACTTTCCAGATGTGCTTAATAATTAACCCACACGATGAAATGCAGCCCTGAATGTTCGCGAACATTACTGTCGTCTGATGATGACTGAACTCTTTGCGCTAATTATGTTAGAATCTTATCTACTCTGTCACGAACTTTTTTGCATGGCCAGCCTATTGTGAATTATTAAGTCGTATGCCTGAGTATTGGCCGGGAAATTCTCAGCAGCAGTTATTTCAATCCTGCAGTTGACTATGCCAGACATTAGCCTATCGTCCTGTTTGCTAACGTCAAAACTAGCAGCGGGGCAGTGTTCGTGAATTCTCCGGGTTCTAGCAACGGTGACTGTGTTTGCTCATAGTACAATCTCTGAAAGTCGGCATACATTTGATACGGTGCCTTATACATACCGTTCGTGAAATATATGTTTAAATCTAAACGGGTAACACCCAGAGTTGAGAAATACCTTAAAATTCTTTATGTTCGCATGATCGAATTTCGAGTCGTCTGCACATAGGACGTTTTGTTTGTCCTTCTGAAACGCAATTATTATGTAGCGTGGTTTCTCGCTTGTGAAACTGGTTTTGACATTCCAATTTACGCTCACGGAGCACGGTACACTCTGGTACGTTTCTAAACTCCATGTACGAAACGCAATATCGAGGATCCTGCCTTTCTCCGCATATTTCATAAATTTCACGCGCTCCGAACAGTTTTGCCTGGACATGTGGAAGTAGACACTCATTGGATCCTATCGTCAGCGACGTCGCTTCCAGTGTGGCAGCAGCATCCAGGATCACATTTGTTTGCAAGTTGACTAAGAGAATAACTAGCCCCTGCTTGGAATTAATAATTACGTGTCTGTAGTCTTCAGCGAAGAACCCTAGTAGTATGGCTAGCGTTGTACATACTTCGAATTTTCCGCCACCGTAGATGGGAACCATAAAGTACTCTTCGATCTCCCAGCCTGCCATTTTAGAGGCAGGATGTTGGTTGTGCATCAATGGAAGATGATAATTTATGGTGGCCGTAATTCCAATATCTCTCATCGCATTCAATCCACATCCATTCAGCTGGTACGCGATTCTACTTATCATGTGCAGGATACCATTTCAGATGATTTTGGTTGTCACAGATACAGCACCGCCGGCTTTTGTAATCGTCCCACGCAACCTCAAACGTGAATTACACGGCACGGTGTACATGTCTTGGTTTTGTGCCGAGATTCGCACCTCGCACGTGAGTGTGTACGGACCTGGCAGATAGGGCGTGCATGTGTGGATCTCCATCTTGGTGATCGCGTTTTCGAAGCCCGCTTGCTCGTCTACGTTTAATATTTCCACTCCCGAATTTGTTGACCGACAGTCTCAATCCTCTAAGGAAGTGCACGTTTTCAGATGTTGACACGTTGGGTGCTCGCCTTGTACTGACTTCCGGTTTGCTACTGAAGGCTGCTTTTATTACCTCGGTTCTCATTCGCTTGAATTTTAGACACATCTTTGCGTAGATATAGGCATACTGTTATATCCTGACCTCGGAAATTAATCAAACGACTGTCTTGGTCCACTCTAGATACGACCACTTCCTGTAAACTCTACCTCACGACCGGAACGTATAAGGGCATCACCGGTACATCCACCAGCTTAAAGCCTGGAGGTATCAACGTAGCCAATCCGTGTAGTGTTTGGTCGGGCTTGCCGTTGAGGTATGATCTGGTAACCTAATTACAGCTTATTCTTATAACGTTAAAGGGGAAAGCGTTTACTGGCAGAGTGGATTCGTGCGTTTTCCTCGCTTCGTACTTCTCGTTCGTGAATCCGGGCACTGCAGCAAGCGTGTCGATTTCCGTGAAGTCAATCCAAGCAGTACAACAAGTCTCACTGTGAGGCGTACTAGCATTTCCTCGCAGCACCAATGTCACTTCCGGCTCCAGTACTCGCTTAAGGCGCTCACCTAAATCTTCAATCTCATACGAGCCCTGCGGGTGCATGCACCTCGTCTATCTTGCAGTCCTCCTTCACATAACGAGACATGCAATCGCGATCGTCCATTTTCGGTACAGAATTGGAAGTAGCAACAAGCTCATTAATAGCAAACGTCTTCCAACATATAACGTCTCTTGAATCTATTTTACTAAGGTAATGAACACTAGTCGCTGTACTGCTCCGAGGATGCCTGTAGAAGCAAACCTCCAGAATACCACATCCATCGTGGGCAGTCATTCCTTGCACAGCGAACCTGTACATAAAACTCAGTAGAATGAAACTCTCTTCGGCTGTAGTAACTTGCTTCACAAATACACTATCATCCTCAGCGACGTCACAGTCAATAGAACCAGTGTTCCGAAAAAACAGGTCTTGAAATATATCTCTTCTCTAAGACCTGTTTTTCGGAGAATTGGTTATTTTGACTGTGACGTCAGCGCAACGGACCACACCCCCGTCCAGGTTCATCTGGCTGCCTGTGGGCAGATCAACGGCCGAGACAGGTGTAAGGGCTTCGGTTAACTGCGTAAACCCATCGTCCAGGCCTCCTTGGGTTATATAGGGGAGAACTGCCTCAGGAGAATGCAGTGATAAGTGCACGGAGCACAACTCAGAGTCGTTACCCGACACGACTGATCCTTACATGTATTACGTCCCCATTAAGTACAGCTTGCTGTAATATCTTCCATGAAAGGAAGCGCAGGCATAGGTGGTCCGTAGCTCCATTCCCGTGGCAGTTACTCTGCTTCGTAGTTATAATAACGTAATCACACGCCTCTCAAATACGTTTTCAGTTCTGGCGACACCCTTAAATTGCCGTAACTGTCAAAGTATTCTGCCGTATCCGCACACTTTTCACACGAGGCCCAATGAGTCCCCGGCTCGCGGCTGGTATGTAGGTTTACCACGCTGCACTCCACTCGTCTCGGACTGTGCGGTAGGCAGTTGCTCATGAACTGCTTCGGGAATTGATTATTTTTAATTTGCGGGCAAACTATTGTATGTCTATTTTTGTGAGTGGGCGACTGGGCAGTGACTTTAAGACTGCCTCTTTCGTTCGTTCCTTCGTTTTCTCTTTTCTCCCTCGCCAACTATTAGGTAGGGTTGAAGGTACAAGCTGCCATCATATTTTTTTTACCCTTAGCGATGTCGTCCGGTGCGATTCCTACATGCGAAAATCCGGGAGCGACGCCGCCGGGAATCGAACCCGGTTCGCCTATGCGAGTAGTCTAGCCACTATACCACCGCGGTACCCGAGTACCAAGCAGTATTTTTTTTGTGTGTCTCATGCACATTATAAACAATAAAACACTCAGATTAGCAGTTTATTAAATTCATAGTTTCGACCGTTTTGAATTGTCATATTCTACTGCTCTGCTCCCTGTTTTTTTTTTAATAAGTGAGCTGAATAAACTCTCCGCCGTGGATGAGATATTTTCTGACCCTTCCTTCCCTAAGCAGCCCAATTAGCGCACCTTCAATTATGAAACGCGCTCGCAACGCCGCGTGGAGGAGCTAAAACGCTCGGAACGAGGCGACGACTTACACGAGCCGACTAATTACAAATGGGATGTTTAACATCGCGAGCGCGGGCAACATCCCGACTTACACGCACACCTCTCAAAAGCGCGCGCGTTGAACAGTCGGAGCTCGTTCACCGACGTCGTTTATGGTACAGAGGGGCGAAGGGGGGG
>NQII01006436.1:21702-41647 GCA_002778355.1 Clitarchus hookeri | reverse complement strand
GGGGAGGAGGGGTGGTGGAGGGGGGGAGGCCTCCACTCGGCAGATTGCCACGTTAATCCCACGTAATCACGTCCGCGGAACATCAAACGACGAGAAGCGACAGGGAGGTTGGGATTTCTTCCACCGACAATCCTGATACTGCGTCCTCTGATTAGCACGAGTTTACGCGTTCACAGAATACCTATAAGCCTTTCGCGGTTAATTGGCTACCTCTCGATCCCTCCTCCCCCCTCCCCCCCTCCAGGTTGACAAGCTTACATTCCTGCAAAATTTTGTATCCTTCCGCCAAATTTTAAATCGACATTGCCCACTACCACGAACATTTAATTCTTGGACCAAGTGAGATAGCTACACTGAAATAAAAAAAGTCAGCAGATGAGTGACAGGTGAACAGTTCTGTAAACGAGCAAAGAAATTTCTTTACCAGGAAAAGAATAATAGGCCGTAAATTTATAATAGTTTTATTTGTTGTGTGAACAATACCTGTATTACTGAAGTTGTTCCGTTGAAGCAGGGGGCCCGTGGTTGCCGCAGTGGATAGAGCACTCGCCAGTCACCAGGGCGAACCTGGTTTGATTCCCGGCGTGTTGGACGATGTTGCTGGTAGGTGGGTTTTCTCGGGGATCTCCCGTTTCTCCCCGCCTTTGCAATCCGGCGCTGTTCTACTCTGACCTCGCTTCAACTGAATTGGCTCTCACGACCCTGATGTTAAAAGATCCTTCCAAACCTCTTGACTACACTAGTTCAGTCTGATGAAGTAACTATGTTTTGTAGGAGGAACAGTGAGCTTTGCTGTAGCATCTATGTTTATGAAAACTGTCCACGATAAAGTGAGCACTTTTGAAATCAACCTTAGATAACAGTCACTTCTCCTGCCTGCATATATTTTAACGGGCGCACTGAGTGACACGCGCCCAGTAAAGTTGGTAGCAATGGGGAAAGTAACTGCGTAACTTAAGGTCGAAAAAAAAGTGTGGTAGGTAATTATTTAAACAACTCTAATTATTTCTATTTATTTCTGGTTTTTTAATGCATTGAATTGTAAAAATGGACATATTTGTAAAACATTTAGGTTCCTAATAGTACATTTTCACTTGACCGACATATGAATAAATTTACGAGGCCCACGGCAATGTTAATTTTATATAAGGCGTAATAATACAAAACATGCACACAAGCAGATACCAAGCAGGGCTTTCAATAGTGTTCAGTTTACCGTGAACAGCGTATAGTCGCAGATACAATCACAGACCAGACAACAACGTATGGTTGTGTCGCTGTGACTCTCTACGTTAACAATATATGTGCTACCAACAACCACTCTGTGTGATGTCCCTATATTAACAGTCGAGACGAGTCTAGATCAGTGTAAATTGGCGGACTGTAAGTGGTTACTAATATTCCAGTTATTAGTCTCACTTGCGTAAAGAAAACCCAACGTGAATTGAATAAATGCGATGTTCACACATTTAAACAAAACGGTGTCATACGAAGTTAGGACTTGGAACTGTTTTAGACTTTGGGGCAAACAAGCTGCTCACAAGGAAGCGCCATGTCTTTTCTCTTCTGTATTACCTGCCCATTCTGCGTCGCGTCACCCCAATCCATGGAGATGATTAGTTTCTCTCGCTCCTCTGCAGTTTCTTTTAGAGTCGCAATCTGCGTCGGTCTCACTACTGTCGTTATGTTTTAGAAGCATTTATTTTTGATCAGTCCTTCGTAAAAGTGTGTCTATTCGGAAGCTGTTTGTTATTTGCGGGAGAAATATTTTAGTTAAAATAAAATCATACGAATTATGTTAAAATATTTTTATTTCGAGTTTGTATTTTTTTATTGAGCAATTCAAGTAACTAACAAATAAAGATATTGATATAATCCGTCTTGTGTAGACTTTTGCATGGAAATAACGAAGTTTTCGCAATGTTAAGTCAATACGAAAATAACAAGCGATAACCTGAAAGCAAAATTAAGTATTACTAGGGGCAGCGAAACGATAGGGTCGCTACCTATAATTAGACACATGAAAAATTCGCGAGTTCAATGACCTGCGGGAAAGACTCTACAGTCTTGTGTACAAATATGCTGATATCAACTGTGCATTGGTTGTCTGCTGTCACAGTGGAAGGCGACGGTTGGGCCAGCGTTCTCCAGGAGGTGTCAAAAACAGTGTGGACCAATAACTGAAGTTTTATTAACACACGTGTTTCGAATTCTAACTTGTCCCGAAATGAATCAGCGAATTTTTCTGGTCTCTAGGCAATAACTAGGGGCAGTGATATTTCGCGAAAATATTTCGAGACAAGACACAGTTCAAAGCCCTGTAAGATCGTTCAGCTTTTTTGATTGGAGAAAAAATGTCCTGGCCCGTGTTAACCGTTTGCGAACGAATCACGGACGTTCAGTGTCGGAGTTCCTTAGTCCTGAGTGGCTTGGTCAAAGACGGACACGGCACCAGCAGCCAATGGAAGTATAACAACAGAGTAAGTGTGTATATAGTATTGAAGTCTACTGTGTGCTCCGATTTTTACGCGAAAAGTCACTGGCCCTACTTATAATTCAAGTAGGACGAGTGACGTGAGTCACTGGGATTTGCTGCGCTGTTCACAGTAGTCGTTGTGAAACACCTCTTTGATTGCCGGAGGCATCCACGTGGGGAAGTACACTCCGATCCAGTCGCCTTTGTCTTCCCGGGACCCCAGCGACGTACAACGACCGTATTGGCAGTCGCGAGCCGCCAAACCGCCCGGCCGACAGTAGCTTCGCTGCTCCCCGTCCCGAATTATCGGCGAGGGAGGAGCATCCGGAGAGGAAAGTTGTGCCGACAGGAATTCCCCGCCTACCTTTCCCCATGTCCCGTGGGAAGCAACCGTGCGGGCGTAGTTGGGANCCTCCCTGGTAAAACGTGAGAGCCCTAGCAGACCACATTTCCTCTGTTCCCTCGGCGTTGCCGCTCAGCAAGGGGGAGAGTTACCAGGCGCGTTAGTTCGCAGTAGTTGGCTCCTCGCATGGCAGGAGCTCCCATCAGCTTTCGTTGCACGGTGTTTGTTTACCTAAAACTAAGGGCGAGAAAAGCCATCAGTAGAGAACTGCGAAATTCGCGTTATAGTTTCGCGACATGTTGAACTTCATTTGTGTATACATTCTTCAGCGCTTGGCTGATATTCCTAAATGACTTCATTGACTTGTCTCTGATCGCGTTACAAGTGGTTGGTCGCTCCACCGTTCAACTTTTGTTATTAGTAGAGACCTGAAAAATTCGCGTTTTCATTTCAGGGCAAGCTAGAATTGCAATCCCTGTACGTTTCTATTGCTAATGCTATTGGTCCACCCGTTAAATTACACCTCCCGGACAACTCTGAGCCAATAATAAATGCACAGTAAACTGCAGACCTAGTCACCGTCTTCCGCTAATGCAACAAGCAACCAATGAACAGTGATATCTGCATAATTTTGCAATACGAAAATTGAGTATAGCCTACAGGTAATTGAACTCGCCAATTTTTCAGGTATCTAGTTATTAGCTCAATAATCCTTATTGTTTTGGAGGGTAAAACGGGGAGAGAGAAGTGTGTCATACAAACTGTTGGCCAGCGAACGTACAAAAACTTGGAGTCTGTTCTGCCGGTAAATAACAAAGAGAATTCTACAGGTTCGTAGCTATTAATAAAACGAAAAACTGTGCTCAGACTACATGCAGCTAAGTAATTGTTTAGCTCTTTGAAGTGCGTGCACGCATTTACCCTGGGTTACGTTTATATTCAAATTTCTTTGCTCTTGAATAAAAATCTAACACTTTTATATATTAACTGATTCTCTGGAGTTATCGAGAACTCCGTAAAATGTATAACTAGTCAACATTTCAGTTAGTGAGAATAAAACTGTTCATTTTAATAGTTTCTCAAATGAACACGGTGTATTTTAAAACATGTTACATATGTCGTGACACACTCAACGCGCGACTTCATTGGCTCACGGCCAGCCAATAACAAACGTTGCAGGGTACGGTAGGCGTGTCCGGTGTAGCCAGGACCTATAGGACGATGGTAAGTGTAAATACAGAGATCAACAAAACTGATATTTCTGTAGCGGAGCATATAGGCAGCTAACTTTGACGTTGTCTTCAGTGCCGGTAAATCCACGCCCTCCTCAAATGTTCAACCACGAACAGCTTACGCTATGGTAAACGGCCTTTTTTCGTGGTAAGTTAGTTCCACGCGGGGTCTTTGGATGTCCGTTCATACGACATGCTCTGCAGGACTCACAACCAGTAGCAAACGTTCGTCACTCAAGCAGTACAATTGAATGTGGTCGGGTTAAAACAGCAGAACTTGTTCTACCTGCGCCAGCTGTCGATGAACAAGTGACCTTCGCTGTGGCATGTAGAGAACTGGTGAGTCATCGGACGTCCACACGAACGTCCCCTCCCAAAATAAAAGCTTGTAAACCAACAGATAGGACGTATTCCTACAGTTGAACAGAGCCACTTCCGCAAGACGACCGTAGATTCTAGCTGAACGAGGAATGTCCACATTGTTGTCGAGGACGTGTCTCGTCACGAGACAAGGAAGTACTATGTTGACCTTCCAGGTCACCAGATCCGACACCATGTAACTTCTTCTTGTGGCGATGTATGACGGACAAAGCTTTCGCACCACCATACCACCACTACCACATCCCCCGGCCGGTTCACTCCCGGATTTTCGCATTTGGGAATCGTGCCGGACGATGCCGTTTGTCGGTGGGTTTCCTCCAGGATCTCCCGTTTTCCCCCGTCTTTTAATTCTGGCGTTGCTCCATGCTCACCTCAATCAGCCTCGTCGGCTCTCAAGATCCCGCTGTTAAGAGCCGCCCAAATATCTTCACTCGCTCGCCACTAATATAGGATCTCTCAAGATCTGTATTTCTCTTGCCTTCGCCACTATCACCCCTGATGTTCGGCTTAGAGTATGTGCCAACCTGTAAAACACCGTAAAAGTAATTTGTAATTTTCACTGAGTAATTGTTTGTAATTTTACAAATGTTTATAAGAGTTCAAATATTTATAGTTTAAAATTACTCGTTTGTAAAACTACAAGAGTCGTCAGTTGTTTGAAAGATTCTTGCAATGGAGGTGAATTATTAGGTGAAATATGTTGAACATACTCCATTATCGGAATGGGGTATGTTCAACATATTTCACCCAATCATTACAACACCCGTGTTCGTAGTACACCTCAAGAAATGTCTTCTACTCTACTGACTCGTATCCACGAGCCCAAACCAAAATAGCGGACACTTAACATCGTAAAACCGCTTATAGCTGTTTGTGCAAAAAACTAGGGGTGATGTAAAGTGTAGTTTCGTGCAAAAATTAATATATTGCGAGTTTGAATAAGGTGAAACTCTTAAACCAATTCAAACAATCACAATAATTCAACGAAAAAAAAAAAAACACAGGATTCTATTATTCATTAACTGTTAATGTTAATGTTTCATATGTACAAAGAACTCTTAAAATGAGATAAATTTGTTCTTATTCACCGAATCAATTTTATTAATATTTAGCAGATATTTACTGCTTTATTTAGTAGGGCTTGCAATGTGTAACTTTTTTTTGTAAATTATTTTGAAATAATTTTTTTCGATTCTCTGGAATTAATTGATTAAAATTTTTATAGAAAAAATTACTATAAGTCTACTTATCATTGATGTAAGTTTTAATACAAGCTTATACTTCGTAATATTATAAATATATGTTTTGCAGATTTTGCAAGAAAACTGTTTGTAGTTTCACAAAGGTTTTTTTTTGGCAACTGGGTTTCCAAGAGTTTTTCTTGTGAAAGTACAAAAAAAAATTACAGTGAATAAATATCCATTTCACGTAAATAAAAGTTAATATGTCGTCCATGTATGATATTTCAAAACGTAATTCGGTCAGTGCATCAAAGCGAAGAATAGCTACATATATCTCCGAAAATGCAATCGCGCTTATTTTTTCACGGACATTGTAAACACTGTGAACTATAGTCTATTGGCAGTTTCTTCACACTTTTTTAATCAAACTTATAAACAATCACCTAATGTATGACATCCAGTTATTTCCAAAGTATGTCATGTATCTCAAGCGTTTTATAACTCTTTTTACATAAAAATATGCTATTTTTCGTTAAGTTGAAGACTTGCCTATATTATATTGACAAATTACAATATTTGATTTATGATAAATATGAATAAAAACAGTGAGGAAACATGTTTGTTGGTAGTGCCTAGTAAGAAATAGTTCGCATGCCAAATATTATTACAAGTGAGAGCACACGAATTCGGCGCCTTTTAATTTGGTTTAATTTTATAGACTGAGTCCAGCTTAGTTTGCACGAGGCGGAAGAATATCATGGAAGTAGATTTTTAACAGGGCTTCAGAAAAGTGTGAAGTTACCGTGAATGGATTATACTAAATATAACCTACAGCAGAATTTTTGTACCAGAAGCTTATCATGTAAATGAGAGTTTCACCCACTTTCACCTTCGAAAATTTCTAATTGAAGACGCAAGCAGTAAACGGGAACTATTATTCGAGTGCGGCATGTCTCATAAATTCTGCTCATAAACCGGCCTAGCTGAAAAATACTGAACGAACTTTATTTAATAAAACGTTTTACACTAAAGCATTGCTCTAAGTATTTACTCCCTGTGTATAAGTCGATCCTTCAAAGCAATTTTGATTACTGCTGTTGTGATTCAATAATTTTGTATTTTCATCATTAAAAATAGTTATTGCCACTTACCGTGGTGCAGTCGGTTGGTGCGCGCAGGTCTGTGGTTCGGGAGGTTCTGGGTACGAATCCTAGGTAAGGCATGGGTATTGGTTTCACTTAGGCCATAAGTTAGTTTGTAAGCCGTTCACTGATAAGCCTTCGTGCATAACACCGGGGGACCTTGAAAAGCTTTTCAAATTCCCATTAAAATTATTATTGGATAAGATTATTTAATATATTCTACTATTTTGAGATAATTTATAAGCTGTTTTATTTTATTTGGAATTTTTATTTATATGTTTATTAGTATTCTTTCTCCACTTCGGTTATTCGCTAAGAACTTGTTTCATATTTACACTATAACGAAAATTTTGTCGAAGAGGCTTCCCTAGCTTTGTCTGCAGTTACATAATTCCCAACATCTTTATTACTAAATTCACTCTTCCCATTACCGTCTGATTTAAAATTCTCTCTGGCCAGCTAAACTTTTTCACATTAAAGAAGCCTGCCGATCTCTTTTATTTTTAATGGTTCTTATTTCCTTAACTCTCCAAAAGGTTGCAGAAAATTATTTATTTCCTTAAGTCTTTGAATTAAATTTGTATTGTCATGAGAAAAAGTATTTTTAGAACCACGAAGGTGAATAGGTGAAATTAATTTTCTCCTGAAAGAGAAAGTGTTTTATATACCAAATTCCTAGCTCCAGAACGAAAATTGAAGGTTTATAGCAATCATCATAAGGCGAAAACAGGAAGTATGAGATTCCTCTTCGATTGAAAACTGAGCTGATCATTAAGTACGGTTATTTTCATTTCTGAAAGCAAATGGTTCAACTACAACTTAATTTATGCTTAATATTTCCAATACAATTTTATGATTATAAAGGTTGGTGACGTGGATATCATAGACGTTTTTCGAATCATTTGTTTAGTCAAAATAAGAAAAAATATAATTTATATTGAACAAAGATTTTTTTAACGAGTTGGAATTTTTAAACTCTCCCCTTGAATAACACCGCTGCGGTAATTTCAACGTGTAATGAAGGCTGTGGTATAAATTAATGGCAGGAAATTAAAAGAGAGAAAGCGGAAAATGCCCATAAGATCAAACATTAAATATCCGTATCTAATTAAAATATTTGATTTTATTTCAAAAGTTTTGTCCTTGCGTAATTAAAAATAAACATTTTAAGATATACGCAAATCAAAAGTTATTTCAAATTCATTGTGTTCATACACCTGAAAATGCAACTGGTTATATTCAGTAATATAAATTTTTGTGATATTTTAGCTGTCACACATAGTTTGAGGGCTTCATCCAATTATATTTTGCTACAATTTTATCGTAGTTGGTTTTACACTCCATTTTGTTGACATTAGCAAAATCGTTCGCTTTAAAAAAATTTTGGTTGCACGACATTTAACAGCATGATCTATAATTAAAAAACAACATGACATTAAGAAAAAGAAAAGTTGAAGAGATAAAGAACTCGAGTTCTAAAGTGACTCCCACTGGCAGTATGGGTCGTCTAAGTTACATCTGAAACAATTATTTTTCGCATGAATACCACTGAATGTCAGGATAATGTGCAACCGAACAGAGATCTCCAACCACTACAAATTACGTAGTTGCTCTCTTATTATTTGGTTGGAACAAATGGGATTTACGCATTGATTCTGCACTTAGTTTCTTTTCATATAAGCATAATTTGTACCTTAGAGATGTTTTTATTTAAAAGGTAACTAATAATTAATCCTAAATCACAATACTTTAAATAAATTCGCAAAAAAAAATTTTAAACTAACTATGAATGACCTGGCAAGTGGACCACGAGAACAACGTTTACGTAATGTGTTTGCTACTCTCCTGAAACGCTAAATGCTGAGAAATGTGCATTCCACTGAAAATGTGTCTGAGAAATGTATTACGTTACAAGAAATAGTGAAACAGTTTCTATTAATAAGCCCAAACTTCAAAGGAATACAATACGTTTAGGAACTAATTTAGACGACTATTTATATTTCACACTTTTACAACTTATTTTTATGATGATTCTGTTTTAAGGTGTCATTTCCTCGTCCTGCTGTCACCTCGGCAAGAAATTTTAGCAAGTAAGCCGGTCAAGGCAGGGTCTTCAAGAAAAAGGGTTGGCTACATATTTGAACGAGTGTAGCTAGGGCTAACAGCGATTCCTCTACTGCAATTACATCATTTACAGCCAATCAGAATCATGTTCCATTGTTAGAGACCTGAAAAATTTGTGGATTCATTTGGTACAAGCTAGAATTCAAAACACATGTGTTTATATAACTTCAGCTATTGGACCACGCGGTGTTTTACACCTACTGGGGAACGGTAGCCCAATCGTCGCCTTCCACTGTGACAGCAGACAACCAATGTGCAGTTGACAAGGGCACATTTGTACATAAGACCGTAGAGTTCAGCCTACAGGTCGTTGAACTCGCGAATTTTCCAGGTCTCTATCCATTGAAGATTTGTTTGGGGAAACACACGTCCCTTAAGATGTTTTATTTGGCAACCCGCAAGACAACAATGCTAGACAGATATAGGCGCAACCAGGCGATGCATTTGCAGTGTTCTTCCATAAGACACCTGCCTGGAGCAAGATTTCCGTTTTCCTCTTGCAAATATCTTGCCTCGCTGGTTGCGAATGAAAAAACAACACACTTTCAGACGACAGGAAATTTTACGCATACATCACGTGAAACCCAAATGGAGACAGTGGAAAAAACGTTACGAGGAACACTCCGTCAGAATCTAAAATTGTTCAATTGTAAAATTTGGTTTATTTCTCAGGCTTTCGTGATATCCGAACCTGACTTCTGTTGCTGTGTTTTTTAATGTAATTCTGAGAACAAACAGGAAATCAGATATTTTTCTGTCAAATCCTATTTTTTAAATGTGGGGCAGATGAAATTCATAGTAAGTATTTTGGAAGCACAGATATTCCACGATACCAGCCAGATAATGAAGTTATTTTATTTGACAGTAAAATTATTTCTTGAGTAATGTTCTCATTTCATTATTATATGAAGGTGTGAAATATAACAGTATTTTTATTTACGTATGTTAGTGATAAAAGAATAAAAACCTTTAACTTTATTTTCGAAATCAAGCTACGTTCTCTGCCTTGCGAGGGGCGAAGTGGTTCAACGCGTGTGAATTTGCGAAACAAAAAGCGCGCGCATCTCACGCGATATCGCCCCAAGAAATATTCGAAGGTGATACAGAAGCCTGCGCCGTAGTCGGGACGTAAACAGAAATTCCGNGGGGGGGGGGGAGAGAGTAGAGGATCACCAGTTTGCCGTCAGCTGTCGAGCAACTCCACGCGGCAACTCCGAGCTATTTTCCGCAGGCATTTTCTATTGGTACCCGCCTCCTTCCCCCTTCCCACCCCCGTGGAGGAGAACACGTTCCTCGATTAGCAGGCGTGCGAGCCTCTTTCAACCCTCCTCACACCAACCCCCTTGGCAACCCTTGCTTCACGTCGCTACTTCCTGTTCTCGTGTTTCGCTCTCGCGAAGTGCGCCCCCGGGGGTCGGGGGATTTAGCCAGGAAGGAAACGCGCGCGCCACGCCAAACACTANTTCCGAAACATCCTTCCCCTCTTCTACATAGATACCCCCGGCGTTTTAGCTCGCAACAACCCAGCATTCGTCTTTCAACAGCCCCCTCGCTACAATCAACCCTTCCTTTCTTCCCGGATCAGGACCGCTTTTACCTGCTGGCGAGGGCGGCCTCGGGAGGGATTTCCACCCGCCAAGGACGCCCTAACAAAGTTAGAGGCGGGAAACTATAAGAATGTGCGCGAACACCTTTCCTTCCCCCGAGAGGAACAATTGGAACACACCCTAGCTGCTTCCGCCTCCTTGCCGGGATCTTCGCCTCTATTCGCGTCCCGCCTAGAGGAGGATTTTCTTTATAACTGTGAAGAAACACGAGAACGCAATACGTGTAAATTTCACTTTTCCTGTGTTTATTTAGTTTATCGACACTCAATCGTGACGGGAAGTTTGAAATAACTTACGAAGATAAATATGTATCTTTCCCAGTTTACTTGTTTTATCACCCGACCTGCAAGCCTTCGGAAACGCATCTCAAGCATACACTCCTATCATAATTCAAGGAAACTCAGTCTTTCTTATGATTGTTAGGTGATCACAGTGATAGAGTTTACTGAGGCGCATTTAGTACCGGGCTCGGATCAAGGGTAACCAATGGACTTTCGGGTCTTTTATAGGTGTAAGTTTAGAAGAGTTTGTATGGCGGTGTTCCAAAATGTTACTCTGCGAGTAAATGTCTCTCTTTGGCTGTCCCAAAACACTTTGAGCAAATGCTTTACACGCTCTTGGCAGTGTCTTAAAACTGCAAAATAATTGCTCTGAGCATATTTCCCGAGTAAAACTTTTACACGCACTATTTCAGCTAGAAACGATAAGGAGAATTGAAAATTTCGGAAAGTTGAGTATAATTACACAAATTGAAAGGAAATATGGACATTCTGCTTGCAAACACTCACAGGAAAATTAAAAATGACGAGTTATAAAGTTCGTATTTTTATTTCAAAGTTAACTTTTATGAAGGTAATACTTTTAAACATAATATTTTTAGGTTAATTTATTACGTGTAACTCAGCTTAAGCATATATATAATATATCGAAAAATAAAGAATTTTAAGAGATGGACAAGTATAATTTAGAATTTTCATTGGTTGCTTAATCAGTACATATTTGTAAACATATAGTGCTATTTACACCATGGTCGTTCCAAAACCACGTTTACTTTTGATTTCCTTGGCTGTTACTCCCTGTTACTTTACTCTACTCTAGAAGTAACGTTTTGGGACGCCGCCTAAGTGAGAGCGTGCAGGGATTTGGTGGCTCTAAACAGCGAGGTCTCGGGAGCCGATAAGAGGGAAGCGAGGTGAACTACGGAGCAGCACTGGGGAGGGCGGGGGGAAAAGGGAGATCCCCGAGAAAACCCGCCGACCAGCGGCATCGTCCGATACGATTCCCACTTGCGAAGATCTGGGAGCGACCCCGCTAGGAATCAAACTCGGTTCCCCTGGAGAGGAGGCGATTAGTCTAACCCCTACACTACTGCGGTCCCCAGTATGCCAGTCTTCGCCGTGTTAGACTGAACGCATGTAACGGAAACGTTAGAAATCAATAATCAAATTAAATTACTTACGTTTGTTTTTGCTAAACCTGTTAACGATGGAGCCTTCTTTGGTGCGATTTGCTGTGGCAGGCCGCGTCCTGAAACGAAAATAAATAACTATGATAATAAACTGTTTCCTTGCTTACAACCTGCCAAGTTGTTCAATGAGGACGCCTAAAAATAAAAAATTAATCTGGCGCGTTTGCGCATTCGCAAAATTATCGGCGTTGCTACATCAAAATTATGGTAATTATAATTAANAAAATTAATCTGGCGCGTTTGCGCATTCGCAAAATTATCGGCGTTGCTACATCAAAATTATGGTAATTATAATTAAACTACTAAAATAGCTAAAAGCAACCTTAATAATAGTAATAAAACGTATTTTTCTTGTGACAAAGTTACATAATAAAACATAACACCTATTTTTTTAAAAAGAAAAATAAAAAAAAAATTAAACAAAACTTAATGTCTACTATAAAATTAGAAAGTAGCTTATATGAAACATATAAAAGCNTAGAAAGTAGCTTATATGAAACATATAAAAGCAACATACATAAAACCACATACACATATGATATATATTGACGTACATATAATTGTACAATATAAAGAAATAAACTACAAGATAACATCGGGTAGAAAAAATTATATAACTTCAATTTAATTTAAGGACTCGAAATAAAGTTTCCGCTACTGATAGGTGAGTTTCACAGTAATAATCCTGCTGATATTTAAGTCCCTTTTGACGTAAATAATGTATAATGTATGTTTTAAATGTGCTCAAAAGGGCTTTTTCACCTGAGTTTTAAGTTTAATTGTGATATTTTTATGACTACGTAGGTTAAACTGAGCCAATTTTATTGATTGGTACTGCTGTAATTCAAAGGAAGATATTACGTACGGATGCACATGTTTGCTGTGAAATTTCACATTTCTGCCTATAAAATACTATAAATCATGTAACCGTTCGTTTTCAAATTGTGTGGTAAATATTTTTTTTAAAAAATTCCCACGAATTTACATCTTACCAATGACTTACGCCAATGAACATCCTATTTACTTCTCGTAAACATTTGCGNAAAAATGTCTCATTTATGCAGCTGGCTTTGGAATCACCTATTTAGACGCCAGCACTAATGAGGTAATGACTAATTTTTTTTAACAATTAAAATCCGAGGAAGTAATCTTTACGTGCAAAGATAGGCCGCAGTGCAAGAAATGGTGTGTTATTATTTCCTGGTTTTTTTTTCCTGCGAGTAATATTCCTGGGCACACGTAACTTCTAATTCCTGTATAAAGCAAATTTTATGTTAAAGTCACGACACTCGACCAATTACAGACGTCTACAAAGCATTTCGCTTCGACTGTAAATGACCAAAACCATCTGAAAATGCCAACTTTGTAAATAGGTATATGTTCACATGAGGTTTTTATAGCTTGACATCTATTTTATACATGTCAGACACACAGATTGACTGTTAAATAACTAAGAAAAATTGTTCATTTTCCCGCTCTGTGAAGTTTGTATGCCATAATGGTTTTTATTTTTATAAGTATGGAGGGAAAATCTCTGGCTGGGGAGGAGAGAGCCTTCACAAACTGTGGTCAAAGTGCCTCGTTGGGATCACACGAGGTCTGTAAAACTAGGGTCTGAATCTAATTTTCCTGGATTATTTTGGAAGTGAAGGAACAGTTGTCTCTATCTCTCTCTGTCTGTCTGCCTGTCTGTCTCTCTCTCTCTCTCTCTCTCTCTCTCTCTCTTGCACTGTCTGAGTGTTCTCTTCGTCCGTGATCCAGCTTGCTAACCAATCTCATAATGAAGATAATGAATCGCTACGTCGGCGTCTTATGCCTTTTGACCTGATATCTGTTTTTAATTTATATTTGTTATTTTTGATTTGCAACCAATACCATATAACTTGTAGATATTACCTATGACTACTTTTCCATCAGATAAATTTTCTTTAGATCGCGTGGTTTTTAGCAAAATAATATGCTGAAGTCGAAATTGTACTGTTATTGTAATGTACTAACAAAATAAACCAAACAATTTGCCGAAAATTTAACGGCAACTAAAGGTTCTTGTCTCAGTTCATTTTAACGTATGCTAAGCAAAAACTGTTTTTGTGAAAATTTAGGGGTAGCCAAAAATAAAATATATGCCAGAATTTCCTTATATATAGCAATTTTTTGGAAATTCCATTAGAATTTTTTCGTACGATTTCATAGACGTCTTGAAGTAGCTCGTAGCATATTATTTCAGTTTAAATTATCTTATTTCTGTAAGTGAGTAATTTTTCAGTATTTTTATACTTCTGAAACGGTAAAAATTTGATTTTGAAATTTATTTATGCAAAAACCATGGGTTAAGTATTTTTTGCGATGAAATAGTAGTCACCTGGTAACGCTGAAAAATTGAAAGGAATGTAGTACGTGTGTGTATATATATATATATATACATATATATAAACAAATCTTTTCCTGCCCAACACCGTTTGCTAATTCCTAATAAAACATTTTTAACGCCTCCACGTCTCTGTAAAATTATCATAAATGTAAACAGTTTAGAAGTCTATTGATTATTATAATTACATGCATTAATGAAACAGAAAGCAAGAGAAATCATCCCAGTTTTCAAAAATTTTTACTTAAGACTGTTTATTCAACTTTGATACGTTAAACTAAATTCCTTCGGTCGCTACCAACTGAACTGGTTGTATACCACTCAAAGCCTCTGTTATAATATCATGTGCAGGTAGGGGCAGCGACAATTTTCAAAGGTTGATTTAAATAGGGCCTATCTTATAGTGAATATTCTTTATGTGGTTTTTCATTTCTACTATCTCTTAAGGGAACTGTGCAGGCAAAATCTTTAAACACTCTTTTTTTAGAATATCATTTTAATGATTTTTTATTGAATATTCTTAGCACAATCAAAACAAAACCACACGGGATTAAAACATATGTTTTTATATTTTCTGGCAAAAAAAAGTTCGTATTCCTAGGTTAGAAATTTTTTGAGATACACGTGAACACGCAAACACCGAATGTACAGGAAAATGCGCCCAGATGACTAACTGTCAAACACAGCGAAGTAACACGCTCAAGCGGCAGTACCCACCGCGTGTCGTAATCGCGCAGGGGCGACGAAAGCCGATAAATCCTGGCCTCTCGCCACCTTTCCCTTCGCGGCTGACTGGCCGAAACTCACGAGCCTAGCGGCCACGGAGCCAGGGCGATGCATCACCCGTGTCAAGCCTGCATAAGAGATTGTCTCTCCGCGGCGATAAATTTCCCAGGCACCACAGCCCGTACCTGCCGGGGACCGCGGCCAGGTTTTGAAGCAATATGCTCAGCTGCCAGCTTGAGGCACCCGCACCTGATAAACTCACGTGTCGGCCGTTCTTTCTTTTATTCGCGTAGAAGTGAATCGCTAGAAGTTGAGGCCCAGGCCTACCTGGCCGGTGATATGAATTGCAGCGTTTTTAAAAGAGAAAAAAAAAAAACTATTAAACGTGTCCCCAGGTTCACCTACGAGAAGAACGATGACGGAATGTTGCTTTTCTATAGAGCGTCCTACTATTATATTGAAGTACAGTTTGAATGGCGCGCACTGTTGCCAGATTACTTCATCCTTGCGACGTAACCGGCAGGCTGAGTAACAAATGGGTGTCGGAGGAAACGGCTTGATTAAGAGAATTTTATGTGTTAATGTCGTCCCTGGCAACTCGTAAGAGAATCCTGCGACGCAAAGTGAGGCTGCTCCTTTGAAACTGGAACCTGTGAGAAACCCTATCATTGCGATTGGACGCGAAGTAGATAGTTATTTTTTTTTTCAAGGCTGCAAAAAGATAACTTATCAGGCAACAGTGCACGCAGGAACAAGGACAGCGTTAGCGATAAAAATCATGTATTGGAAAGAGAGAGAGAGAGAGAGAGAGAGAGAGAGAGTGAGTGAATGACCATTACACTGCAATGTATGAGCTAGATGCTCTATAGGCATTATTCACATTAGAAACATTATTATCGTGCTCTCAAAAATAGCTACAAACGGCCTTTTCAGACTGCTTTATCCCTAGACTAGGGAACCGGCCCGGCTTCGCCCGGAAACTATTTAGTTTTTAGAGCGATACTTTGACAGAACAAAATGGTTACTGTGGGTCACCCTTAAAAGATATGCTTTCGCGGATTTTTCTGTAGACCTTTTCGGGAGTTGCAATTCTGTAGTACAGTGATCTCGTGTATCTCGTATGGTTTAGTCACCGTAAGCCATGTAAGCGCCCTAAAAGCGGTTTTTTTTTCGATTTGATTACAAACGGTTTGACATTTCTCTACTATGCCTACATTGAATGTAAATGTTTAATACACAAAAATTTTTCTCATGTCATTTTCTAAATGATGGTGAAAACCGCATCAAAATCCATCAAGTAGTTTTGAAGTTCTGAGCGAATACACAGACAGATGCGGATNGTACTAAGCGAATACACAGACAGATGCGGATAAACGACTTTCTTTTATACTATTTAGAGATAAGGGAAATCAATAGGTGCGAAACTACGGTAGAGTTATACATTGAACTTTCCTTGCAGAGTCGCGTTCAATATAATTATAGGATCACCGCTAAGTCATGCTCACGGAAAGACCGCATACCAGTTGAGCGCGTTGCGCGTAGAGGCGATAATACTTTACATTCGCCGGTCGGCGTCGCCCGTATCGCTTCACCGATTTCCGCCTCGCTCACACAAACACACCTCTCACTAGGCGACCGCCTTAAGGGCTCCGTCTACACGGCGCCTGAAATACGTTGCAGTTTTAAATTCATGTTTTTTATACGAATCCATTAAACCTTTCCCCATTAGATCAACGTACGAAAAGAAAACACACTTTAGACAAGGTAGGTTTAATGCTCTCAATAGATCATGCATACTGTAAATGCTATTCCCTAGTCCTCCAATATATCAACTGCGGTATCTCGTAGTATACTGGTCAGAAACATTCGAAACTATTAAAGGACACCTGTACTGGGCTTTGCTACAGACTTCCCACAACTAAAATGAAATGACAGGGTCGCCGCTTAAAANAAGGACACCTGTACTGGGCTTTGCTACAGACTTCCCACAACTAAAATGAAATGACAGGGTCGCCGCTTAAAAGAACTATTTCTTACCTGGCATCACCAACACACCTATTTTTTCTTGGTTTTTGTTCATATTGATTAAAAATAATGTATTATAATTTATAGCCAAACATTTAAATAAAATTTTTATTTAACAAACAATAAGGTACTTTGCAGGACACAAGTATAAAACGCTTGTGAAACATAGCNTTTAAATAAAATTTTTATTTAACAAACAATAAGGTACTTTGCAGGACACAAGTATAAAACGCTTGTGAAACATAGCATATTTATGAAACAACCAATCACATCATACATGGGATGATTTATCAAAGGTCTAATTAAAAAATTGTGACAAAACAGCGGATGGAATATACATTATCATCGATTTACAAATTGTATGAGTCACACGATAGGAAGCTAACGAATCTGATGACGACCCCTTACTCTCTATATCAGACACCATAAAGCGGTTGACTTTTCAAAACGTTTGTGTACAGCCAGTAGCAAAAGAATTTGAAGCACCGTTTAAGATAGCAGTATATTGGTATATAATTTCTCTCATATTATTAGTGTGAAATCACTCGTTTGTTATTACTAATGGTCGTTCAAGGAAAGAGTATAANGAAGCTAACGAATCTGATGACGACCCCTTACTCTCTATATCAGACACCATAAAGCGGTTGACTTTTCAAAACGTTTGTGTACAGCCAGTAGCAAAAGAATTTGAAGCACCGTTTAAGATAGCAGTATATTGGTATATAATTTCTCTCATATTATTAGTGTGAAATCACTCGTTTGTTATTACTAATGGTCGTTCAAGGAAAGAGTATAAGAAAATCAGTTTTTCAACCTCCCAAAAGAAAAAACAAGTTCTTTTTATTAAAACCTGTAATTTAAGATATTAAAACAACAATTGGACAGTATCTAAAATGTAACCGCCATTTAAAGAAACCTTTTATCTTTAAAATAAATTCATGGAGTCTGTTGCCTAGTGTATCGGGTAGACCATTACTTTCTCACAAGCCAGACAAGGAAAAATTCCGCAGAAAGTTTCCACACATCCACACACCGACACACACACGCACACACACACAGTGGTACTTATGTTTCCCTGAATTAGTTATCTCCAGAGCAGAAGATTTATTGTTGCTGTAGAGTTACGGCAATTTATTTTATCAGTTCTGCCCGCCCAACAAAAAAGGACAGCATGAAAAAATTTCGTTCTTCCTACGCACTAAATAACTAAAAAAAAAAAACACTCTCCCAATATAAAATCACAAAATCAGCAGTCGTTAAGAATGAAATATGGTGATGATAAAGCTAGTTTTCTTAACCACCGGTTTGGTTTGTCTTGATAGCTGCTGCTGAGGATATGAGAAACCTTTTGAAAAGTACCGACCAGATACCCGCAGTTAAATAATATATTTCTACGAATATAATACATGCACAGTAATTTCCCACACGTTGAGTAAAATTACAGAAGAATTATGTAGTACAACGCCATTGAAGTGAACGCAAAATTAAAACCGTGCCGTTTGTATGCCACCGTCAACTCTGAAGACATTAAATTGAAAATAAAAATTTTGCGCATGAAAGCAGATTACCTACCGGACACTGTTTACGCAAAACTGACAATGGTTACTGTTTTTTTTTTTTACACACGGAACATCGACAAAAAAAAATCTTTAAAATGTGTCTTGACACAACTCAAGCTTAACTTAACATTATTTTATAGTAAATGCTGTTAACGGTAAAGTGTGCACTTTTAAAATAACTGCACCTGATGTACTTGTATGCATATTTTGTTTTCTTCAACCAAATGTGAAATTAACATTTGTAATGCCTTTTCACTTTATTCATGCGTTGGTCAGGTGAAAACGTAAAATTAATTGAAAATTTGCAGGATGATTTTTTTGTCCTTATCTAATTGTGGGAAATCGCTAATATATATTGTTTTGGTTATAAGTACTGAAAATGTTAGCCATTGAAGAGATGATAGCCGTGATGTGTTCTCGTCTGAAAGGACTAACGTGCGATGCAGTGAGATCTGATTTCACACGAAGATTTTGTAAACCTGGCCCCACAAATGTTACCATTCGCCATCTTGCCAACGAATTTAATCGCACAGGGAGTGCATAATCTTCCACGCAGTGGATTGTGGAACATCAAGCCCACAACTGAGACGCAGAGTCGGTGCACGAGGGCTTCGTTCAATGGCTCCCGGAATCCATAGCACGGTGTCTTCAGGTACCGATGGCCTGCCTGAACACTCTTCGTCCTTAACACTCCCTGTGCGATCGAATTGGTTCACAAGATGGCGGATGGTCACACTTGTGGGTCCAGGTTTCGTAAATCTTCGTGTGAAATCAGTTCTCACTGCATCGTACGTTAGTCCTCTCAGGCGAGGACATATCACGACTATCCTCTCTTCAATGGTTAACATTTTCCGTACCTAAAAATTAAAAACAATATGTACTAGCGATATCCCACTAATGGATAGGGACTTCATAATCACTTTGTAAATATTACATAAATTTTGCTAATGCTTACATTTATATAAATAAGAAAAAAGTAATAGAAATATTTTCAGAATTTACAAATGTTTCCTTAACAATTATAAGTAAAGGTTAGGAAATGGAACTAGTTTCCCTCCGTCGTTACCAACTTAACGGGCTCATGGCAGTTAAAGTACATACAGGTACAGCAGTGACATAATTAAAAGTTTCATTTTAAAAGAGCTGAGTTAACCGTGATGATAAAATACAAATTAAATAGAACGTGTTTTAGTCATAATATTTGACAGTGAGAAAAACGTTTACTCAAAGACACATGCCGCCTAACACCGTTGCAAGACGCCAGCGTGGCGTGTCCAAGTTCGTGAGGAATTAGGGTATTAATAATAATAATA
>NQII01006436.1:0-21603 GCA_002778355.1 Clitarchus hookeri | reverse complement strand
AGAGCCAAAAAAACTGGTACACCTAGCTAATATCGTGTAGGGCCCCCACGAGCACGCAGAAGTGCCGCAAGACGACGTGGCATGGAATCGAATAATGTCTGAAGGTATGCAGGAGGCAATTCACACCATGAATCCTGCAACGCAGTCCACAAATCCGATCTGCACCAATTACATCAGAAAGGGTTGTAAGTTTGTCACGTTTAATGATTGTCGTCAGTCATCGTTTGTCCCGTTCTTTCGCGATCTTTTTCCAGCCGCAGCGATGTCGAAGATGAGATGTTTTACCGGATTCCCGATATTCACGGTACACTCGTGAAATGGTCGTACGCGAACATCCAAATGTTATCGCTACATTGGAGATGCTATGTCCCATTTCTCGTGCGCCGACTATAACACCACGTTCAAACTCACTTAAATCTTCATAACCTGCAATTGTAACAGCAGTGACCTATCTAGCTGCCGACCGCATCGCGTTACTCTGATTGGTTCCATACCTCTGTTATTTGCTTATGCATGCCTATGCCAGTTTTTTTTTTTTGCTCTTCAGTGTAAAAGAACTAAATTTGAATTTTTAATTTATTCACACAGCTATTATTTACAGCATTAAAGTGTCCGTCTCTAATATTTCCCTTGTTATTCTGAGTGAGCACAATATTAATGAAGATCTCATTTCTAATTAAAGTCCCTCTCAATGTCTCTATACAAGCTTCAGTTACCTGATTCGCACTTATTATTAGCACATGTCCAGTCTGTATATTGCTGTCCTTGCACTCTTCACTGCGCCGATGCTCGCAGTCCGCATACTTCACTCTCGCTTGTCACTCTCGCCGCCACTCGACGCTCTGCTGGCTCGCTGTCTTCGCAAGTTGTCGCTTAAGGTCGCACAATCCTCCAAACTCTTAACTGTCGGCTTGGGGGCCCGTCGCAGCGTCAACAGCTTCTGTGGCCTGATTGGAAGGTTCCCCGCACCACGGATCACCCTGAGAGAGGCAGGGGTAATGAACCAGAACGTTATGTAAGATAAGCGCAGAAATTCAATCCGCAGAAGGTCAGGTGCGCGCGAGTTGCGATGGGCTTATCACGGTGGCACGCGGCGACATGCCTTTGCAAATCGCCGCCCGCTTCTCAGATTACGCCCGCCTGACATTCCTTCGCTCTCTCGAGCGGAATGGGGCAAAGGAAGCGATGAAGAGCAGCGACATGTTACAATACCATTTGTGTGAAACTGGAATGTTTACGCGAAGGAAGTTAAGGCTATTCACGGAAAAGTACGCACTTTTTAAATCCGTTTCATTTGAAATAATAGTCAATAAATATATTTTATTTTAGCCTTTGACGTTAACTTCCGAGTGCGGTGGAATATGCACATTGTGTTTATTACTTACATGTCAATATTTATTTAAAAAGGTTACTAAAGGATGAAAAATGACTGGAAGGTAAATGTAACTAGGGCCTCAAAAGTGCTCACTTAACCGTGAACATCCTATAGTACACATATTATTGTAGAAATGGCTTGAAATGTGGTCGTAAGTAAATAGTAAAGAACACTACGCGATTTAATAACTTTAATTCAGTTTAAAAGAAGAACTTACTGGAAAAGAAAATGGTATAAAACTTAAAGTGTGGGTTTTGAATATATTTAAATATTCGCGGAAGAAATAAACACTCTAAAAAATGATTTTAAAAAATACAAAATAACTTTACTTGTTGATTGGTTTCTTATGCACTTCACGGTTGAAATGGATGAGAAATGAAACAGCCCTGACCAATTAACATACTTTTCTTTCTTGGAAAGCGGAAAGAACTCCTGAGTCCTGAGAAGATGTAGTTATTTTTCGCTAAAGTGAAGAAGTGTTTGTTAAGCTTCAAGGTATGTTTAAGTTTGTAACGTTTATTCGTTTTTGGCTGGCTTGCTTTCGAGCACTTATTCCATCGTCTCACTGACCCAGTGAGAATGCGCCTACTCCGATATTGATAAGCACCTACATGTATACAATATAAATGTGTTCAAATTGTAGTTCGTAATAAATGTTTAGTGATAGTACGAAATATTTTATTTCTAATTCAGGAAGAATACATGAGCTTAGTAATAGTTTGCATGATAAATATTCTTTACTAGCCATTAGTAACATATCCTTTTTATCTGTCTGTTTTAATACACCCTTGATTATTAAACATATATTTGAATGTGCAGACAAAATAATAGTGAAAGTTTCACTTCATCACAGAGAAAGTACGTTAACGTTGACGGAAGTATAAAACGCTACCAAGATATTAAATATTTAGGAAACAATCAAGCCATTTGTAAGAGCAGTATATTTCCAAAGGGATCCTTTTGCGTGTACATTTATTGTCGGGAAACAGCGACAATTGTAAATGGAGTGTACTTCTTAATGTGGCAGTACGAATAATGGTGTAGACGTTACAGTTGTTTACGAACATTGTCTGTAGACACCAAAGCCTTCGGAAACCAAGATTTACCCTTAAAATCAAATACATTGTAATTAACGTTTGTGGACAAGGGCTTCTTTGGACATGGAATGAATTTTAAACCTGCATTTAAACTGCCTTCGCGCTGTTTTTAACCTGTAAAACATTGGTCGTTTCACAGAAAAGGCTATCAAGGAACCAACAGGTCCATTAATTGGAAATTGTCATATTTGATTTTTAAAAGTTGAAACTTAAAATGAAAGTCAAGGATACTCTTTGCCGAGAATCCACTAGAGGTTCCGTGGAATGAATATTTGTATACTATTAGGCGTTTTTCGTTTCGGTATTCTGAACAAAGCTAGCAGTTATCTCTTCTTGTCTAAATTCAACAAATGACAAACGATTATTATGTGAATAGGAAATATAGAGAAGGGTATTAATGAATATAATAAACCGGAAAAATTTTTGTTTGAAAATAAATCCTAATTTTAAAGTTTTAGTTTATTTTAAAATAAGCAGTTAATAACATTCTTTGGTGATGTATAATACATAGGGCCAGTGACTTTCCGCGTAAAAATCGGAGCACACAGTAGAATTCAATACTATGTACACAACTCAGGTGTTGTNTGACGTTAACTTCCGAGTGCGGTGGAATATGCACATTGTGTTTATTACTTACATGTCAATATTTATTTAAAAAGGTTACTAAAGGATGAAAAATGACTGGAAGGTAAATGTAACTAGGGCCTCAAAAGTGCTCACTTAACCGTGAACATCCTATAGTACACATATTATTGTAGAAATGGCTTGAAATGTGGTCGTAAGTAAATAGTAAAGAACACTACGCGATTTAATAACTTTAATTCAGTTTAAAAGAAGAACTTACTGGAAAAGAAAATGGTATAAAACTTAAAGTGTGGGTTTTGAATATATTTAAATATTCGCGGAAGAAATAAACACTCTAAAAAATGATTTNGGTATAAAACTTAAAGTGTGGGTTTTGAATATATTTAAATATTCGCGGAAGAAATAAACACTCTAAAAAATGATTTAAAAAAATACAAAATAACTTTACTTGTTGATTGGTTTCTTATGCACTTCACGGTTGAAATGGATGAGAAATGAAACAGCCCTGACCAATTAACATACTTTTCTTTCTTGGAAAGCGGAAAGANTTCACGGTTGAAATGGATGAGAAATGAAACAGCCCTGACCAATTAACATACTTTTCTTTCTTGGAAAGCGGAAAGAACTCCTGAGTCCTGAGAAGATGTAGTTATTTTTCGCTAAAGTGAAGAAGTGTTTGTTAAGCTTCAAGGTATGTTTAAGTTTGTAACGTTTATTCGTTTTTGGCTGGCTTGCTTTCGAGCACTTATTCCATCGTCTCACTGACCCAGTGAGAATGCGCCTACTCCGATATTGATAAGCACCTACATGTATACAATATAAATGTGTTCNCGTCTCACTGACCCAGTGAGAATGCGCCTACTCCGATATTGATAAGCACCTACATGTATACAATATAAATGTGTTCCAAATTGTAGTTCGTAATAAATGTTTAGTGATAGTACGAAATATTTTATTTCTAATTCAGGAAGAATACATGAGCTTAGTAATAGTTTGCATGATAAATATTCTTTACTAGCCATTAGTAACATATCCTTTTTATCTGTCTGTTTTAATACACCCTTGATTATTAAACATATATTTGAATGTGCAGACAAAATAATAGTGAAAGTTTCACTTCATCGAAGAGAAAGTACGTTAACGTTGACGGAAGTATAAAACGCTACCAAGATATTAAATATTTAGGAAACAATCAAGCCATTTGTAAGAGCAGTATATTTCCAAAGGGATCCTTTTGCGTGTACATTTATTGTCGGTAAACAGCGACGATTGTAAATGGAGTGTACTTCTTAATGTGGCAGTACGAATAATGGTGTAGACGTTACAGTTGTTTACGAACATTGTCTGTAGACACCAAAGCCTTCGGAAACCAAGATTTACCCTTAAAATCAAATACATTGTAATTAACGTTTGTGGACAAGGGCTTCTTTGGACATGGAATGAATTTTAAACCTGCATTTAAACTGCCTTCGCGCTGTTTTTAACCTGTAAAACATTGGTCGTTTCACAGAAAAGGCTATCAAGGAACCAACAGGTCCATTAATTGGAAATTGTCATATTTGATTTTTAAAAGTTGAAACTTAAAATGAAAGTCAAGGATACTCTTTGCCGAGAATCCACTAGAGGTTCCGTGGAATGAATATTTGTATACTATTAGGCGTTTTTCGTTTCGGTATTCTGAACAAAGCTAGCAGTTATCTCTTCTTGTCTAAATTCAACAAATGACAAACGATTATTATGTGAATAGGAAATATAGAGAAGGGTATTAATGAATATAATAAACCGGCAAAATTTTTGTTTGAAAATAAATCCTAATTTTAAAGTTTTAGTTTATTTTAAAATAAGCAGTTAATAACTTTCTTTGGTGATATATAATACACNTTTTGTTTGAAAATAAATCCTAATTTTAAAGTTTTAGTTTATTTTAAAATAAGCAGTTAATAACATTCTTTGGTGATGTATAATACATAGGGCCAGTGACTTTCCGCGTAAAAATCGGAGCACACAGTAGAATTCAATACTATGTACACAACTCAGGTGTTGTTATACCTCCATCGGCTGCTGGTTCTGTGTCCGTCTTTGACCAAGCCACTCAGGACTAAGTAACTCCGACACTGAACCTTCGTGATTCGTGCGCAAACGGCTTACACTGGCAACAACATTTTTTGGCCAATCAAGGAAGCTGGACGACCCTACAGTGCTTTGGACTGTATCTTGTCTCGAAATCTTTTTGCGAGATATCACTGCCCCTAATAATAAGTAAGGTAACACAGAATTATTGAGAAAGTTTTATTATTTTTAAGAAAGGTTCAGAACTTATCTTCAACTGTCTGAACTTTAACTTAACGTTTGTATTGTGTATCAGTGATTTCGTCAAAGGAACGGAAACGTAAAATAAAATGGTAAAGTTGTATGTTGTATCAAGGCCTTTAACCGGCATCCGGTAGACCAAAGAGCAGGGAATATCTCGCATCACGCTAGTAGCCAATAAGACTCAAGGCCCGTACTGCCTGCATTTTATTCTTTTATCTTCCTCGTCACACATTTATGAGGTGATAACTGATTCAAACAAGATGTTTTACTCTTCTTACCATCCTCGTAGGTTACTTTCCGCCCTTTCCCCCTTCATCATTCTCTTGTTCCGCGTTCTCTCCGTTCTCCGTCCATCAAACTTTCTACAACCTTCACAAAAGCCATACTTCCAAGTTTCCAAGAACTTCTCGCCCTTCTTTATTACTGTCGGGTATTTACAGAACAGAAACCTGTGGTCGGAAGCGCCTTGTTAACAGCCCCAGACAACTCCAAAGTTGCTATGTGACGGCTTCCGTATTGTGTGTAAGGAGTTACTCGTGGGCTGGGGTACTCACCAGCATTACATTTTACTGGCACTCCAATTTTAGACCTTTCGCGTTTATTTTATCACTTTTGAAAGTCTCTCTTATGGCGTATTTTCAAACGACACCGACCCAATTACTTAAGTCACGCATCGATTAACTAAATAAATAATAGCGCTGGATACGCAAAGATGCTTTCGTCAAAAATAAATACAACTTTCTTAGTATCTTAAAATTCTAAGAACACACTTTTGATTCAATGTTAAGTTGCAAAACGTTTCCTTTTATTTAAATGTTGATTAAGAAAGCGACCAATTAACTCATATAGCTATACAATGATGTTTCTTCCTGTTAACAATTTGACCTCCATGTGCATCAAAATCATGACCAGCTGTATCTTTGTTCTGGTAATGTGCATCACATTTGTTCACGTGACTCTGTAACATCTCCCATAGATTTTTTTTTATCAAACATGGTAATTTTCTTTATCATATTACCCTAAAGAGAAAAATTCGATAAAAAGACCTTGCCAAAAACACACATTATACGAAAATTATGGTGGCAGTCAAAGTGTTAAAGAAAGTAAGCTTTTATTCGCACACCTTACAGAATCTGCGCAAACACGCGACCATCGACTTCAGTTGGCAAACTGTCATTCAGCCAGCCTCACACAGCAGCAGGTGTCAGGAGTACGACGCCCCTGCAGGTCACAGTCCGGAGCGTCGCGAGTGGAAAACATCGCGGACCTTGCCTAAGATCGTCGTGNTCCTGTTCTTCGTCACAGAGTCCCTTTTTTTTTTTTGCAAATATTCAGGAACGTCAGTAATTCACGGACGCTTTCCAGAAATGGCATCAAATCAGTTTTTGATATTCCCACCTCAGCCAGCTCATAGATATATTTCAATAAATGTTAAAAATCATATGTATTCTTATAACAAATTAATTTAATCATATTAAATGAGAAAAGATTGTGATGGCTAATACAATCTAATAATATAATGTAATGAGAATTCGCATAACAGACCATATTTATTTAACTAATTTATATTTATTTAATAAGATGTCAGTTTTTATAATTTTGACAGGAAGTATTTTGGAATAGGACAGTTCATATTGCTTTCTTCCTGTCATTTGGTTTTTTTCGATGCCAACTATTTCAGCTCAAACTACAGTTTCATTAGCTATCATCCTATAAATAACTTAAATACTTGTCTTATCGCGTTGCGAAAAATTGGTAACTCGACCGTTTCACTTTGGTTATTGCATCAGGAGTACTTCACGTTGACGTGCCAGACGAACTGTTGGCCAATGGCAGAAAGAAGTCAGTGCAGCGAGAAAAAAAAATTATGTTGAGTAAAACGAAGTTTGCTTGGCCCTGCAAAACTAATTGTTTGTATAGAGGCATTTCAATATTTTGTTGCTGAAACGAAATTATTTTGTTGTTCATATTCGTTTGCCACACACGTGAAAGATTTGGCTGGCTCTACGTACATTTAACACTTCCAGTTTTCGTAAAAAATTATAATTGAAAGTACGCCGAGTTTTGAACATGCAATTTGCCCACCCGAACTCTACGACTTGGCCAACTCAGTTAATTAGAGTCGAGTCGAAGTGGGAAAGATTTTAAATACATACTTTACTAATACAGGAAATGTACGTAAATAAATATTTGAAGTGTAACAGCTTTAAATTTCTTTCCTCTTAGACGTGATTAATTAGGATTGTTCATGTCAATATTAAGCATCTATAAGTGCAACAACAAACACAGTTGCTATCATAATTTTGACGAATATTACAAACAAACTATGGAACAGTATTTTTGAACGAAGGTAATGAAATTACCGATTACTCTTCAGCTAGCCAAATGTCCTGCTGGCCATGAAATGTTCAACACCAAGAAGAAAGTGAGCCAACACAACCAGATTTATTGGACAGAACACCCACCATACCAGGTGACACGATTGCTCTTGCAGCTCGGTATAACTTGCAGAACAAGAGGAAGATCAGTACTCTGTGGTCCCAGCACGGGTAGCAACAACTGCTGCTACAAGACGCACCATTGAGAGGAAGATGCTTTTGATGTCCGTCTTGGGTATCACCACACATGCTGCTTCGATGTGTTCGCAAAGCTCGTCCGCTGTGGCCGGGAGTGCCGTGTGTTAGGCCAGTTGTCGCTCAACCATGAACAACACGTTTTCCATGGGCGAGAGATCCGGTGAACGTGCGGGCCAAGAAAAAAGATTGACATAGCGGTCATCCAGGAAGTGTTGGACAATATGCGCCACATGCGATGGCGCCTTCTCCTGTTGGCACAGGGCTCCCAGGTTGGCCCTTCAGATAGGGGACCACAACACGCTCCAACACTTCCGCGATGTAACGGTTGCTTATCAGTGAACCAGCGATGCTCACTAGGCGAGAACGAGACTGAATCTGATGGCACCCTACGCCGTAACTGCAGGTGCTGGGCCTGTACGACAGTGCATATTGCAGGAGGTCTCTACCAGGCGTGTGCCATTGTGCCACTATATGTGGATGAAACCATCGTGATGCGGCGAGCAGAAGCGTGATTCGTCAGAGAAGATGGTGGATGGCATTATTTTGATTCCCCCAGGCCCGGTGTTCCACGCACCACAGCAGCCGCAGGCGTACTATGGTGAGAAGTGAGTGGCAGCCGCAAAATGGGCGCCTGAACATGATACCCTGGTGCTGCGTACGGCGACGCACGCATCCCTCATCTCCTGAGCGAGAGTGTTTAATGTGCGTACCAAATGTCTGCCCTTGCGCTCGTCGGTGTGAGGGGGCCGTTGGCTTCATGCTCGTCGCTCAGCCCGTCCCTCATCGATCCACTGGCCCCGTATCCTCTTCGCTGTGGTTGTATGTCTTCCAACGTCAGTACCAGTTTCGCTCTGTGATATTCAACAATCTTGCTAGCGATCGTCCTGCGGAAATCTATTCGTATGTTTTCCGTGTACTTGGACGCGGCATGCACACTCTGTCAGCGGACATGAACGGCAGGGAAACAATGGCATTGTCTCTCAGCGGCTCCCTCACCTCTACTCATACAGGATGTCAAGTAATTCTCGGATTCAGTCTGCACCACACGAATCTGTAATCAAAATTGAGTAGAAAATACTGCTTCGTAAAAATGTATAAGACCCTTCGTTTAGGAGAAAAAAACATAAAAGGTCCAAATACGATTGTAAAAAACATCTGGTATTAAAATTACATAAAGTTGAGGTGACGTGGCAATGCTGCGACTAATGTGTCGGTCGCAAGGCATGCGGTAAAGGAACGAGCCTAGCTCAGTAGGGCCAAGGAGGGCACGGAGTTCACATGCAGCTAGTACTAGGACATGGAAATGGTCATATGTGCATCCGACGGCTAAGCTCCGTGCATGCTGCATTAATCCAACGTGCGAAAAAGTGCATTGCTATGGGCAGAGCAAACTTCGAACACCTGTTGTGACGTTTCGACGTTTCGCATGCTGATGCTGTATGGTGTGCTTAACGTGAGATAAAGTCATTTTTATATATTTGAACGTCGTTTTTCTCGTAAACTAAGGGTCTTACACTTACTTATAAAATTTCAGTTTTTACTGAATACATATAGATTAGGTTGGAACAACCAAATACATGTTCCGCTCAACGAATAATTTTTAAATGATTTATTTGGTCCAAGGAAATAAATGCAGATGTTTGGAGCAATAATATATGATTTGAGTGAACAAAATATTGTTCAAGGTAAATTAATCCTCTCCAAATAAATTATTTGATATCTGCAACTATATCTTTCTCTATGTGTGAACGTACAAAACCTTGGCGTGTAGTTAACCGGCGAATATTAACGTGAATTTTGCAGGTACCTACTAAATACACGTGATCTTGTAGAAATGTGAAGGCAAAGAAGGGAAGGGTTGGAGCCTTCATGGTAAAAGAATAAGTCATGTAGGATGGGGCGCATGCAAAGTATGGAACATTTATCTTTGATCGATCATGCGCCTGTGTTCACTGCAGTGGACATGTCGCACACGAAGAACATTCATGGCCAGAGCTCTTCACAAAGACGCTCATTGACCAACTTGGCCACTTTGTTTTACCTGTGGGTGATGCAACATGCGAAACGTTTATACATTTATGTTTTCTGAATGGTCCGTACCAAAAGTATCTTTAGCAACAAGCACGAAATTTACTGGATACGAGAATTAAGAAAGTAGAAGTACAGCATGGCCCAAGGTATTACTCGACTGCAACTCCTGGAACTGTAAATTAATGCAGGAATAAAAGGTTCAAACTGTCTAGGAAAGGCTGAGCGGCTTACAAAAATAAGGGGAACAAACTATAGGTAAATGTAGGGGGAGGTGGGGGGAGGCTGGAGGTGTACATCTGAAACTGAAAGGTAGGCTGCCAAGGATGTTAGGGCACGTGTCATGTAAGTAACAGAATAAGTTACCTCCTTTGTAACATTTTACCGCAGGTAACGTTATAATTATAATTTTCGAAAATATCTAACTGTTTGTATGTTGTGCTTGACTGGACTTCGAGACTAACGAACAATGTTTGTTCCCATTTGTTGATAGTTGCCATTTGTGAATTCAAGTAAAGGTAGGTCTTAATAAAAATGGTTTCTCGTGTATGTAAATGGTTTAAGTTAGTATAAGCTGGTTTTGTGATGTGTGCGGTCAGGATATTAAATTCCTCTTATTGTCCACGTGTGTATTAAATGATTAATCGCTCGTGGTAGCATCACCTTTAGGGTTGTATCAATTTGTCGTACATGGGTAGGTACAAACTTCGCTGCAGAAACTGGATTACTGCTCAGATTACGGTTTGACAAAAACTGATTGGCAGAGGAAAACGGCTCCCGCATTCAATACGGCGGGGTTTTAATTGAATGATATAACGGCTAACGTAATCGTAAATCTCTCGAAGCCAATTACGCTCCGAGTGGAATTCAATTAGCTGCGCTCTTTTACGCTAGCAACAAGACAACCAGTAACCAACTTATTACTGCAGCGGAGAATGTTACCAGAGGTATTTCAGTCAAATTGTGAGTATTCCGGTGTTGTCGGGAAAAATTTAAAACTTCATCGTCTTTTATATTACTTTAACGTAAGTAACCATTACTTGAAACAGCCCCAAAAGACCTGCGTTTGTATAAACTGTGTCATAGTAAATGTTATTATGTTATCAGTCTTAAAATTCTTTAATTTCCAGAAATTAGTTTTTATTAATTTAAAACTTTCAATATTATTTTTACTGTTGAAATATCCAACTTAGACTAAAAAAAATAAGTCTCTGTTTCCGTTTCCGCAAAACACTGTCAACGTCGCCGTATTCGAATATGCCAACGTGCAACGAGAAAAATATACAGGATTAATAAAATCCGGTTAGTACACATAACCGATACTGTCAACTTCGGTATTTCCACTCATCTCTTGTCCACTCCAGCTGTACCTTCCAGGTTCCACGAAACTGCCAGTGATATGAAACGCTGCTCATGGCCTGCATTGGCTTTGTCATCGCTTCACAACGGTCGTAAAAATATTGACAGTAACAATTCGGCGTTTCAAACATGCCCGTTTTTATCAGCGTCAACAGCTGAAAACTACTTTATCTATGGTTTACGTAACATTACTCGAAGCAGTTTTTCCTACCCCGCTGTACAACGGCGCAGGGGATGACCACGATGATTGCTTAAGCGTCGTTATGTCAGTTTATCTACAGCAAACAAAATTAATACACGCAACGGAAATTACTTAAACACCAGAAGTTTTGAATTTAGCTGATTTAAGGCTGTATAGATTTAAGCAATCATTATTTAAGAACGAACTTCACTTCGTGTTTATTTTGTGTAGCAAAACGCATATTTAGTTCAAATGTTTCTGTGGCCGTAATCCGCAGTCACTTGGATGAAACGAACTACAATCTCAATGGTCCAGCAACCGAATAACAATTTCATTTCCAACTTTATATTCGTTAATTTACACTCACTGATTTCCTAGAAAACGCATATCACGTCNAGAATAACAATTTCATTTCCAACTTTATATTCGTTAATTTACACTCACTGATTTCCTAGAAAACGCATATCACGTCAATTTCAAATGAGAATACCAGGTGGAAAAAAAAATATTTTGGCCAAAACGCACAAGTGGATACAAAATACTGGCAGATACATTTTTAAATTTACGTTAGGTTCTCAAACCATTTATATCATTTTTCTTCGAAGATATTTCCAGCGCAGACCAGAGCGCTAGCATTCACTCGNTTAGGTTCTCAAACCATTTATATCATTTTTCTTCGAAGATATTTCCAGCGCAGACCAGAGCGCTAGCATTCACTCGACTAATCTTATTCTCAGTGGAAAAAAAGTCATTATCCGAAGAAAACTCGTTTAGTTTCAGTTGTATTTGCAATGCGAGTAAATGTAACCCTCACACAAATTTATGTTAATTTGGGCATACAGCGCTTCTAACCACCGCTCGTTCAGCTGCGAGCAATATGCACGGGAAAGTTTTATATAATTTCAAACGGAATTTTACCCATNGCTAACCACCGCTCGTTCAGCTGCGAGCAATATGCACGGGAAAGTTTTATATAATTTCAAACGGAATTTTACCCATTGCATGTGGCTCGAATGTATTTTCATATATCACGTGAATGGGAGCAGTTGTATACATAACCGTAACTCATATCTGTTATTTTTGTGGCCCATGAATATTTTTATTGCTGCAGGAATAACTCACGAACTTGTTTTATGTGTGGTATAAGCGTGTTGCCATGCGAATAAGCGTATAAGAAAAATTGTCTTACTCCCCGTAGCAAATAACTTTTCCGTTGAGGTATTCCGATTATGCGAACAACGTGTTTATTGTGTAGTGTGGCAACAAAAGACTTGCATTTCAATATGTAAGGTAATTTTTTTTTCGCGTGCTTTGTTTCTTTTACTATTNTAGTGTGGCAACAAAAGACTTGCATTTCAATATGTAAGGTAATTTTTTTTTCGCGTGCTTTGTTTCTTTTACTATTGCCAGAAAAATTGTCTCGCTGGCCAGAAATGTAGCGGAATTCGTAAGCCAATCAGCGTCTGAAGAATGACTTGTCANGCCAGAAAAATTGTCTCGCTGGCCAGAAATGTAGCGGAATTCGTAAGCCAATCAGCGTCTGAAGAATGACTTGTCAAACGAGCGTCAGACTAAAGGGATTTGCACAATTAGAAACTCGAGAAGTATGCAGTAGGATTTGACAGTGAGCAGTAGTAACCTTGCAGAACTTTGCTGAGTACAAACGCGANAAACTCGAGAAGTATGCAGTAGGATTTGACAGTGAGCAGTAGTAACCTTGCAGAACTTTGCTGAGTACAAACGCGAATTATTTCAGTTTGCTTGCTGCTAAAACAAAAACCTCTCCCAAATACAAAAATTGAAGTAACTAACGCCTATTTACATTTTAATTTCAAACAAAAAATTTAAAATATGCGTTTTTGGACATAAGTATTGAAAATAATCCAATGACTCGTGACGGTTTTCCTATTGCTAACTGCTTAAATTTTAAATTGTGTGTCTCCCTTATCATGGAATCACCTGCAGATCGAAGCACCAAGTGAGACAAAAGACCCATTCCTAGAGCCTTGTGTGGCCAATGTCGTAAGCGGTTACTCCCGCCTCAAAACAAACCATGCATAGACTAAAGACGAGCTAGACCGATTCTTCGTCTTCTGAGCATATGTCCAACATTGACCTACACCAAACTAACACAACTCTCAGTCTCACATTGTCAACAATGATAAACGTGTTTATTTATATCTTAATTTTCAAACGACAAGCATAATTGGTTAGATGAAGTATAAAAACATCTCAAAGCACTTTTTTACTGATCAGTGTTTACTAATCAGTGGAGACCTGAAGAATTCGCGGATTCATTTTAGGACAAGCCAGAATTCAAAACACATGCGTTCATATTACTTAATCCATTGACCCACCCCGTATTTGACACTTCCTGGGAGAACGCTGGTCCAATCGTCGCCTTCCACTGTGACAGCAAGCAACCAACGTGCAGTTGATGTCGGCATATTTGTACACAAGACTGCAGAGTCCAGCTTGCAGGCCATTGCACTCGCGATTTTTTTTTCTGTCTCTACTAATCAGTGTTTATTAATCAGTGTTTTAACCGGAAAATCCAATCCACGCCGTTTTCGCTAGACGTGTTGGCAGAAAAGCAGTTCAATGTTGGGACACGGAGACTGGTTGTGCAAAGCCAGGGAGGTCGGTCTACTTCTTCTGTAGTCTATAAAACCGCCACGCTATTTCACTTCTACGTGCGTAGCCGTTCTGTGGCGTGACGTTTAAAAGGAAACGCCGTTCGAGCCCCGTTCTCGGAACAAGTAGATAAAACTCCTGAGCACCGAGTCTGTGCTGTCTCGAGGTACGGAGACTTCTTTGCTAGGGATGTCCTGTCGTCTTGGGCTCTTGTGCGCAACCGTTCGACGTAAATCCACGTTCTGACTTTTGCTTTTGTAAAGAACTCCCATCTGAATGTTCTCCGCGTGTGTTGCACGTCAGCCAATGAAGTCGACGTGGAGTGATGGTGGGAGTTCCCAACATCAACACTTCCGGGAAGAAAAAAATAAACTGTCACATAATTTTTCAGGCCTGAAGCTTGAAGACTTCCTTTTCTCNGTGGTTTTACTTCTGAGTCCTCGGCCATATTGCCCCTTTACGACAAAACATTTCTTTCCTTTCTTCATTTTTTTTTAATTTGGATGGCGCTTGTCTATCTAAATGTGTTTCCCGCGATTGTGACTCGCGTCGTCGGTGCCACTCGGGAGGTATAGACGTGTTTGCTGTGAATTCGTTCGGGAAAGCCACGTTTGAACGTGTTTGCGAACGGAACTATCGCACCTCTATAACTGAATGCAAACAAAAAAAGGAATTCATAACCTCACGCTCCCACGATTATAGCAAATTCGCTGTTTCTTTACGCTTTTTGAATCGAACCGCTAAAAAAAATTATCACATGTATTGCGGAATTCGCTTTTTCATAAATATGTCATGTATCCGAAGCGTTTTATACTTGTGTCAACATAAAATTACCTTATTTCTTGTTAAATTGAACTTTTTGCGTATATTCTATCTACAAATTATAATATTTCATTTATAATTAATACGAATATTAACAGTAAAAAAAATAGGTGTGTTTGGTTAATACCTGGTTAGAAAAAGTTATTATGCAAAAATATTATTACACTGACTGCACATTAATGTGTGCGTTGTTCCTTTGGTGTAATTTTTTTAGACTTGGTTAAGATTTGTTTGCTTGAGGCGGAGAAATACCCTGAATGTAGAACTTTAGATGGGAAGTAACAGTGAATGGACTACACTTATAATTGCTTCCACCACTCATTATGGTTGAGTACTTTATTAATTTTAACAAAACATAATTTATTTTTACTGTAACATTATAGCGAATACGGTTTTTTGACCTGGCTTACAATTTATTTCAACGAATGCGGAAATTGCCGCCAAATTCAGTCATTTCGTTACACTTTCTATTGACTTCTTAGCTGCCAATGAGAGCGCAGCGCTGAAGAAACTTACACAGCGTGTTTACACTCTAAGAAGTTATTTGTGAATTTACCATGTCAGTGTATACGCGCAGTGACAAAGCCCGAATGGTAAATTATTTTCCCCTACATGCATGGTAACATTCCCACAGTTCCTTATGGAAAGAGTCAGGTGCGTAGGGAAGTTACCAACTTTGTACAGCGGCAATGCTAAACACTCCAATATTTCCGGCCCGACTTGTAGTGTTATTACAATACGCCGTGTAGGTTAAAAACTTCCATCGCAATTCAGGAAGTTTACCAGGATATGTTTGACGGTTTGCTTTGAAGAAGAAGTGACTGCGATCTGGGGGAACCCAGGACCAGCGTGACCACGTGCAGTAGTGAGCACGTTCGAAGCGAAGCAGTTCGGTGTCCCCACGTGACCCGGGCCATGAACATCTCCCGGCTCTGCCTGTAGCTTGACGCGACGCGAGGAAACAGTAATACGTCTCTCCTTCCTTCACTGGATGCATTTCCCAAAAAAGCAAAGTGATAGGGTATTTCAAAGCTGCAGACATCGATTAATTGTTTTTTGGTTTTATATCTCTGGGCACAATATATATTTCCATTTCCTTTATGAACTTTGCCAGTAAAACCACAAAATATTTAAATACAAAAACACTGACCAATGTGGTCACTCAAGTAAAAAAAAATATTATTTGAATGTTATAAAATATAACATTAAAAAACCTCACATACAACGGAAATGTATATATAAATACTACAAATGTAAACGCTGCATTATAAAAGCCCGTAAAATACGGCAATATTTTGATTACAACATTATGGGTACAGCTCTCTTAATCCCCCTTCCCTTTCTCATAAGGGTAGAACAGAGTTCCGGGTGTATCTGAGACCCCCTCTGCTTCTCTCTGCAGCAAGGCAGGGAGTCAATCATTTTATTTCTTCCACGTCGTTCTCGATAAGTTTTTTAAATAACCAAGAAATGTAGGAGGCGTTGCTCGGTGACATCACATGTGGCACGCATGCTCCTAAAAGGTCTTGCTGTCAGCAAGAGGTAGAGGGGGGCGGGGTGTGTGACTTGGAGGCGAAGCGAGTAAGGTGACCCAGTATACTTCCAGTGCTCGCTCTGGCAGGTCAGGTCGACGTCCCCGACTTCGCCAGCGGCTCCCGGCGTAGTTTCCCGTGCACCGAGAATCGCAGGACGTGCTCGTTTCAACAGGCGCTCTCGTTGTCAGACGTGACACTGCCGCAACAGCTATATTACATGTTACCAAGCTCATAGCATGTTTGTTCGAGTTCTTCCGTAGCATCTATCACTTTCGCTCGAGCAGGAGGCATGGCATTCGTCATCTGTCGCGACCGCACTTCATGGCAGGTTTGGTTACAAGATCCGTCCTGTTCTCCGTTGCGAGTTCCATACCAGCTCTCGTTCTTGGCCAATCACGCTGCAGTTCCAGGGCGTAGGGCGCTCCTCGTGGCCACTATTTGAAACAAAGTAGTGGAGCCAAAATATTTTTGGTTACATTTCAATGAGGTTCAAGTTTACTCAGATGGCTTTAAAATACAAGGAATTCACAAAATACTAACGACGTTATATTATGGCCTTTGTTTAAAAAGATAAATGGAAAACGTAAAGATTTGTGAAGTGAAATTTAATCATGGCGAAAAATAATGGTTTCGTATATTTATTAGTATATTATATTTATAAACAATTTCTTTGATAAGAGTACGCAGAAAGGCTTCTAAATAAATTATATTTATCTGTAATTTTAGAGTACAAATTTTGTTTCATGAAAATGATTTTAATTTTTTAATTTTTTTTATTTTTATTATTATGAGATTTCGTTACAACAAACATCATAAATGAACGAGAAGGCATGAAAACTATTGTTCTACATTTTGCAGGCAGGCGCTTGATCTAAGATCTTAATACCTCTTCCCTAACTGATAGTCAATAACGCTGCGTATTTTCCTGTTGCCAACTTCTCCGCCACGGGTTTGGATTACAGTATTAAATTACGTTAAATGTTTCAACATTCGGCGAAATTACACTGAGAAAATTTTTTTGTGGAATCAAACAAAATTTGTTTTACGCAACCAAATTAATGGTTTGTATAGGGTCAATAATATATTTTGTTGTTGAAACCAAATGATTTTGTTGTTAAAATAAAATTAATTCATTGTTCACATTTTATTGCCCTAAACAAAGATTTGGTCAATGGAACAAAATATTTGTTTGCCTCTACGTAAATTAAACAACTTTGTTTGATATAAAAAAAAATTTGGAAGTCCGCAAGAGAACCGAACCTTAAATAATTAAGCCCTATCGTTACGCCTTAGCAACCTCAGCTTAAGTGACTATTGAAGAAGTTGGAACGTTTTTCAATACATACAATTAAAATAATGGATAACGTGATAAAATAAATATTTCAAATTTTACAGCATTACTCTTTAGTTTACCGGCGAAATTGTTTTATTAGGATGTATATACCAATGTTAACCGTCAACATATGCACTAACATACATTGATACTATCCTTATTGTCTAAAAAAATGCCAACATACACTAACGCTCTATTTTCGAAAGAAGGCAACCAAATCAGTGGCCAAACAAATACATGCAGTTGATTCAACAAAATATTTTGTTGACGGCTAAATTTATTTTGGTCCAACATAGAGTTATATTTTATGCAAACATATATTTGAATACATGAACAAAATTAATGTTGATACTTTTCGCGATTTGTCTAGATACTCAACAAAATATTTTGTTGGGGCAACTAAAAATATTTTGGACCCTATACGAACCATTATTTGTTGGTTGCTCTCTCAGTGTGTGTAGTGAAAATATCGCTTGCCACGAGTTACATGCAGTTGCCACAACAAAATATTACGTTCAGTTAACAAATCTTGAGAAGCAACGAAATAAATTTTTCATCAACCAAAATACAAGGTTTAATTAACAAAACCTCTGTGATGGGCCAAAATAAATTAGACCGTCAACAAAATATTTGGTTGAGTCAACTTTATATGTATTTTTTGGGCACTCATTTTATTCCTTTCGTTTGAAAATACAGCCCGAGGGTTCGTTTCAATTTACTGTGATAATAAGGATAGTAACTGTGTTTGTCAGAGATTTTGTTGATGCTTAATGACGTTGTAAACATCCCAATAAAACAAGTTCAACAGAAAAATTAAAAGTTATGATTTTGAACGTGAAATACTTATTTGCGCACGTTGCCCATTATTAGAAATGTATGTGTTTAAAAACATTCCGCTCTTGTCACTTGCCATGTAAGGCTATGAGGCTAAGGCCTAGCACTTGTGCACAGTTAATTTAAGTTTGCATCTCGGCCGGATGCCAATTTTTTATATTAACCAAAACTTTTTAATGTTAGTAGAGCGAAACAAATCTTTTTTTGGGGCAACCAAATAATACCAACAAAATAATTTGGTTTTCAACAACAAACGATTTTATGTTCACCTTTACAAACAATTAATTTGGTTTTCAACAACAAAATATTTTATGTTCTCCTATACAAGAAAATTAATTTGGTTTTTAACAACAAAATATTTCATTTTCCCTATATAAACAATTAATTTTGTTGCACCAAACAAACTTTGTTCTATTCAACAAAAAATTTTTTCCAGCGTTGACAACTTCTTATCGCTTCCGCCACGTGTATTGTACACCTACCCACAGAGATATCATCAGGTTTAAATACGGATTGTTATTCATGACCGGCTAATTTCAAGATTGCGGCTGTATTCACGTATCCCTTTAGCAGCAGCGAACTGGAAAAATGTGTATATTTAACACCTCACGTTCTCTGGCTTAGTTTATGATCGAGTGGTGTTTTCGAGCATTGTGGTGTTTTCGAGGGACATATTTTTCATGGTAAGCTCCTTTTTCCACTACGTTCAAAAATAACATCGATTTTATGCGTGCATAAGATTTTCAAAGCCGGGCAGTAAACTGTAAATAAATGAATGCCCATTTGGCATACCAGCATGGAGCTGGAAACGTCACAAAAGCCATCGTCTGATCACAGTGCCTTTTATTTTCTAGGAGGTGAAACGGTTTTGTTACTGTTGATTCACACCTGTTGTCGTGATTTTTTTTCTTCTGATTATCTTTTCTCATTGTTTGCCTTTTATGAAAGAATAAATCTCTAACAACTTAACATATAGAAAGTAAAAGTGTAGGCTGCGTGGAGAGAAAATATATGGCGTTCCTTCTTAACTGGATGTATTGACGAAAATTTGACAAAAATAGAATGCTGGAATTCAGTCACCCATCAGCACGAGATACTCGAGTTAACTTCGGTAGCAAATATCCTAGAGTTTGGTTTTAATCTGAGGTTTCGATCAACGACGTTGACATTCGAAAATATTCAGAAAATAAATAAATAAGTGCAATCCCAGGGCTGAGTATGATTCATTGCAATACCGTAATGAAAGTGGTTAAAGGAAAACGCTTGAAACGAAAAAATTCTGCGTCGTGCGACCGTCAGAAGTGGTCCACCTAAATTAAAAAATTCGTGGTACTACACCGTAAATTTTTGTTATAAATTTACTACGAATTTGTTTGCGCGTTTTATGTGACTTTACAAGAGACAAAGAAAGGCCTTCATACCTTCGGAACGGAAAACAAAACGTTGCGATTTACCTCGAAAACTTTATGTTCTGCTGGATTTATCGTCACCAGTTTCAACAGCGGGACGTGTAACATATTCTGCATACAGAGATCCGTCCTCTGAAATTCTGAATTTCGATTGCTGGACCATTTTATTTCCCCTGTCCAGAAGCTCTGGAGAAGCGCTGGAGTGCATCGTAAATAACGGGCGAAGTAGGTATGATGTTACATCTATTTTAGTTTTGTGGGTCGGTAATGTCTGTCCTTCGGTACAGTCACCAAGAGCGACTGACTTCCTGCTTCAGGAAGTTATCGCACTGCGGGCAGAAATTTATTCACAGAATTAATGGCTGCGTTTCGCACAGCCAGCATGAAACAATGGAATACTAGTGACGGGTGTCGCGAGCTGCGGACTAGTGAAACAAGAAGACTGTCGGCAAAAGGGTAAATCTTTCATGTTTTTATCGTCTGTGTTTGTCGTGCCATGCGTGTTAATGAGCGTTTAAAAAAAAATAATATGGCAGTAAAATTACTTAAATGCGTTTTGTATTCTGTGGATAATTAAGACAATAAAACATGTCTCCTGATTTAAAGTCTCCTGAAAACGTATAGTTAATCTATGGCTGTAATAATCATACATTATCTGTATTATTTGCCAACATAGTATGACACAAAGTTTTTTTTGCATAATAATATATTTCTCATCTGTTACCGTAAAATATTGTTATGCGATACAGAGGCCTATTTCCAGAAAGTAGCATAATTATTTTTCNCTTTCTCATCTGTTACCGTAAAATATTGTTATGCGATACAGAGGCCTATTTCCAGAAAGTAGCATAATTATTTTTCGAGTACAAATCTGTGTTTATTGATTTCCGAGACTTTAAGCCAGAGAAAGTCAATATTCAGTTGTTGAAACCTTTCAGACTCTCTGTGATATTTAATTTGAGGTGTATGTAAGCTTGCTGTACTTAAACTGACAGTATTCGTTTCACAATACATTTTGTGGATAAGTTATCCATACGGGAGTTGACTGAACACTGAATNCTTAAACTGACAGTATTCGTTTCACAATACATTTTGTGGATAAGTTATCCATACGGGAGTTGACTGAACACTGAATCTCGCAGTGTTGTACAGTGTTGGTCAAAAATAATCTAATTGTATAATACATACTGTCACTACTAGGCCACCTGAGTTATACAGAGTGGTAGCCAGTAGTTAATTTAGTTAAATTATATAGGTGCAGACTAAGGGCACATGTGGTTGTTGCGTTAAGGGTAAACAAATACTCGTATTTCCCGTTATTTAACACACCAGGATTTTTTCGATCTGAAGGTCACATAGGTATTTACACACACTGGTGAGACTGAGCCCCCCTGCAAGTCGTAGTCTGAAGAGCTGGTGGGCTGAATACTATGCGTCGGGGAAGGTTGTTGAAGGGAGGCCTTTCTCTACTTATGTGTGACTGCGGCTTTTGGTGAGTTGTCTTCGTTGGTAGCTGAGGCAT